>BMAW01114486.1:3734-29728 GCA_019974015.1 Nephila pilipes
TCGTGCTGTGTTCGTAGTCGAAGGACTTAGATCGAAGAGTATTATTTTAAGCACACAGGGTATAATCTAGAGGGAAGGAATCGTGAAGTTTCGGCCGTTCACGTGAGAAATCTCTTTCCTGCAGTCGGATACGTGACTTTGCTTCTTGCACGTCACTCCGGAAATTGGAAATATGGCGACAAAATGGAAGGGTGTCCTCGGCACATTTTTTTTTCTGAAGCGAAAATAGACAGCGAGAAGTGTACCGAGAAGTGGATTTTTCGCTTTTACTTCAATTCCTGACTCTAAGGAATATATATTTATTTCGACTTCGGCTGCTTTTCAAAAGTCAGGTTTAGATAATGGAGTAAATGAAAATATTTATGTCCATCAAATGATGCCATTTTGAATACTTTGGTTTGATTTTATTAATGTCGCACTTGAAGCAACATTAGAGCTATTGACGACGGACCTCGTAATTATGAACCTCACTCAAGTGACGAGAACGACACCGGAGCAGGTACCCTCTCTTCTAACTTCGACACCACACCAATAGGAGGACTTTGAGCCTCGATTGATAAAACAGCTAACTAGAGGGTCTTAAATGGTATCAAGTTCGAACCCATGACTCAAAGAAAATTACCGGCAGCGAGTCTACGAACATGACAACTAGGCTACAGTGGCCACTGAATTCTCGCGAGCTATTGATCAAATTGAATGGCTGTTTACTAACGTCGCACTGAGAAGCAACACGAGGGCTATTGGCGACGGACCTCGTAATTTTGTGAGTAAGTGAAAATATTTTTTAATGACGCAAGAGCCAGATATGGCCATGCTGTGCCAATACCAGTGAGTGAGTGTAAAGCTGTGAACTAGACGTTTGAAAGAAATTGGGGAAAAATATAAGTTGCAAGTAGGAGGATAGATTAAATAGAAAAATGACTCGGGAGCACATCACCTGTGTTTACCAAAGACATTAAACCCCATGGGAAAGAAAATGATCACTAGGGAGCTGGGGGTAATGATGCCCGTACGTACCTAAGGAAGTCAAACCCTGAAGTCCCCTGACATAATCCACGGGGGGAGGGGGGAATGCCCAGCTATACCCCCAGATATTGGGTGCTCCTTTTAGTCGCCTCTTACGACAAGCATGAGTTACAGGTATTCTTTTAGACCCAGTGACTACACGGATTAAACGTCACACTGAGAAGCAACACAAAAGCTATTGGGGATGGACCTCGCAATTTTTAACTTTGATTAAGTAACGAGAAAGACACTCGCGCCTCTCACTCCAAACTTCCACACCAGCCAATGGGAGAACTTGGGACCTCGTCAAATTTAACATGCCACGTTATCCGGAGGATCTTCATTGACTTCAAGCTTGAACCGCGACTCGATGAAAATAACGCTGCAACTCAGCTGAAGTGATGGTTGTAATTCAAAAGAGCTTTAACGGGTTATCAAGAGTTTTCCACTTCATTTGACTATAAGGGTATTTTTATGACGTAGTGCTATTCAAAATCCTCGAATTTTGATTAATAAGAATCAGCTTTTCTATATATAAATTTGAAATTAACGAATGGGATTGGTTTGGGTTGGTTTAATTAACTTTTGCACTAGAAGCAACATGTCGGCTATTGGCGACGGATCTCGAAATTTTGAGCCTCGGTCAAGTAACGAGGACGACTCCTGATCTGGCACAACCTCTCCTAACTTCCCCACCACGCCAACGGGAGAACTTTGGACCCCGAAAGATTTAACGTGCATCAGCCCCGGCTACACGGAGGGTTTTTAGTGGCATCAAGGCTCGAACCCACGACTCGACGAAAACCGCCGGTCTCGAATCCGAAACCATGACCACTAGGCTACCGCGGCCTTAATGCGTATCAATTCCATCACATAAGAAAAACTTTTTCCTTTGTAATTTAAAATATCCTAAAAATATAAATTTAAATAATAATAATTAAAATACTAAAAATGTAAATTTAAAAAATATTAAAATTATAAATATTTGCACTGTTACTTTAAAATGGTAAATAACGGTAAACGAACAGGGTAATACAACTATATTCATTAATGTTATTAAATCTATTATCAAACTTTACTAAGGAATGAATCAATGAAAAGATGAACCATGGCTACTGGGCCGCGACCATGGCCACTGGGCTACCGCGGTCACTTAATAAATGGGAAATGATAATAGAAAATCGGAGAATGATAGTAGTTAAGAGGCTGCAGTGACAGAAAGGGATCACAAGGGACAGAAGGTTTTGACAACGAGATTTTATGTGTAGAAGAGAGATATTATGTTTTTTGACCTTTAATGTGAAGTGATAATTTGAGAACAGATATTTAGTCAGTTCCAGTATAAATTTTATTTCAGTCCCGGACTCGATAAGTCACTTCTATGATAAGTAAATTAAGTAATATTAACTTTTGAGTGTGAACATGTGAAGAGTTTATTGAGCGTATATCGAGTTTTGGTTATTTCCTTAAGAGAATAATAAAATTAAGTTACAGATTGGATTTTCTTCTTATTTGACTTTGTGTTTGACCTTGAATTAAACTTTATGATGATGCAGATCATGGCGTTTGCCATTAGTAACGAAACCCCGAAGTCATAGAATGATATTTGCAGTAAATACAAAGTTTTAATGCAGATTTGAATTCAAAAAACAAATTTGGTTATGAACTATATAGAAATATATTTATTAATCATATATATATATTTCCTTTCAACGATTTTTACTCAAAAATTAAATATAATGGATTGCTTTTTAGAAAAGAGAATTAAATATTGCTTAAATTTTCGCATTCCACGAAATTTATGCAGAAATAGTTAAAATTCATCATAAGAGAATTATTTGATTCTTAGTATGCGGATATAATTCTAAAGGGAATAACGAAAGAAATAAATCGAAACGATGAAAGGAGAAACTGAATTTGTGTCTTAAAACTTTGCTTTATTAAATCCTTTTCTAAATCATCAAAATATGTTTTACTTTAGAAACGCAGTAAGAAAAAGGTGTTAGATTAGAAAAAAGTCTTATTTTAAGTTCTTAGTATTAGTTAAAAAGCCCCGAACTTATGTATTTAAAACACAAAACAAAAGAAATGGCACAAGCTTATTATGTTTTTTGAAAAATCTCATTTTAATGTTAGGTTGAAATTAGGTATCGTTATTAAGTTAATTAAATTATGAAAGTATTTTAATAAATATTTAAAAGAATGTGCTTTTAGTTAGTATGGATTTTTCATACAAATTAAAAAACATAATTTCATTACAGCTACAATAAGGATTTACTTAATGAAATATAAACCATTTCTTCTATTTGCTTATTGTTTAATTTAATATGTTATCTAGACAATAGTAAAGTAGTTTTTCTGCTTCATTTTCAATCGTTTGGACATATTTAAAAACACGTACATTGATAACAGATTGGTGTCTCTCATTTGCATTTTTTGTCATTATAAGTCGCTTTAATTAATTTGTGTTGAAATAGACATGCATATTTGTATATTAGCTTCTCAAATCAAATAATTAGTTGAAAATGAGAAAATGGCAAATTGATTACAAAAGATAATTTTCTTAGCGACTAATACATTAAAAAGAATTTCTAAATGAAACATTCAAAATCTTGTATTTAATGTCAAATTATACATGTGAAATACCTATTGTTGACTGAAATGTTTTATAAAAAACTGTGCTTGTTTAAAATTGGATTGTAAATGCAGCATAGACGAATGCTACCGATAAGTTAAAATCAAATTTACAATCATTTCAAATTCTTTCCTCATACAGACCCTTGTGGTGACCGGGAATGACAGAATAGTCCCACTGTAGCTCATGCATGTCGTAAGAGGCGACTCAAATGAGTACCCAGCGTCTGGGGGTATAGCCGGGCACCCTGCCCCTGGGGATTATATCAGGGGACCTTGGGGACTTACCTTCTTCAGATAAATACGGGCATCATGACCCCGAGGCACCCGAGTGATCTTTTTCTTTCCCATGGGTTTACTGTCTTTGGTAAACATGGGTGACGCACTCCCGGGATACCCTAGCGATCCTTTTCTATTTTCGACCCTCCTTCTTGTCAACCACTTTTTATCTTTTTTTCAACTTCATGTCTAGACCACAGTTAAATCTTGTTTGGCGCAGCATAGCCATATCTGACTCTTTCGCCAATAAATTTTACATTTACTCACTCACTCACTCCTTTCTCATACAGTGTTTAAGAAGTTACATTTATGTTTAATTTAGAAATAGAATTAACCTTAGTAATCCTGAGAATAAAACTATTATCTGTGATCAACAAATCACAATTCGAGATAGCCATTTCATATATTTCAAAATATTACTTATCGAAACAATTTTTCTTTTTAGAATGGCAAGAAACGCTCGAGGTACTTTTTTTTATTGACGAAATAGTAGAAACTAAGTAACTGTCATCATCTGAGTTTATTAAATCATAGCACGGAAAGTTGCGTTTTTACCAGAAAGAGAAAATAATTTCCGTAGCGCAGAAATTTATTCAAAAGATGTAACAAAAATATATACGAACATGAAATTACATATTATTAAAGTGATTATTTTCTTCGATGAATGACAGTGAAAAAGTACTACTTGCGATAAATTATCCATACTTTGTATTTAACTAGATTCCATTTTTATCTAACGCCCCAAAGAAATGCTTCGCTATTGTTAAATTTCAGTATTATATGAATTAAATAAATGCACAGTTGAAATTCGACATCAATTTATTTATTCAATTATAAACAGATATGTATTAAACTGTTAGTGATAATTCTTTTTTTTTCTAGTATTTCTTAATCTCTCTTTATTTTAATATCGTTAACATGTGATAGCATGTTGTTGTTTACAGAAAATGGCGTCAAGAAAATTGCATGGGCATAAATTATTGGATACATGGTGATAAATTCAAAAGAATGATATTATAATACATTAGGAGTATAATGATCACATTTAGAATGTTTATATGATAAGTTAAAATTTAATATTTTATGGTCTCGATTTATTCTAATATCAGAACAGAATATTATTGTCAACTTTAATAATTTATCATTTGCTCTTATTTTAATATTAATCATATTTCATTTCTACAGTCGAATCGTCTGCTTTTATCCAACATTTAAAATTGCTAATTAATATTTATTGGAATAATTCTACTTTTTCGAGAACCTACCAGAAAAAAACTGTTAAGACATGTTAAAATGAAATTAGAAAAGCCAATTTCAATTTTAAATTTCTTTTCCAACGAGTTTATTTATTTAGTTCGACAGGAACATCCAATTATATTGTGCTTCTTTCATTAAGTTTTTATAATTATTTTCACGGAACGAAATGCTCCTGTTCTTTTTTATTTTATTTTAACAGAAATAAAATTGAATAATTTTAAAATACCGAGTACTGAACCTTTTAATAAAACTAATTGCTCCTTATTGTACTTTTTTTACCTTATTTTATATTTATAATTCAATCAATGAATACTATATGAATTGTATAAATATTGCAAGGTTATTTTATAACTAAAATGACCATTGCATATGAATCATATTTGAAATATTATTTGATATTATTTATATTATAAGTAATTATATTAAATTATACATTATTTATTATAAAAATATATATTAAATTATGTATTATATATAAATTTACAATAATATCTCATACATTCTATAAACTATAAAATTTCATTTAATAATATAAATTTGAAAATTATCAATTTTAGGAATTGTTTTGTTTTAGTATTTTTCTGTAATTATTGATAAGATACGATACGCAACAATAGTTTGGTTAACTATTTTGAATGTCGCCAAATTTATCGCCGTGAGCACTAAACTCACTCTCTTTACAACACTTTAATCACACGACGCGTATATGGTATTTTATTTAAATCACTCACTAAACACCCCTATTTATAATATCTCAAGAATGGAAAAAATTTCAATAAAATTGGTCAACAGAAGAAATTGTAATTGAACGTGAAAATCGCTAAATTTGGAATGCATCCGATAAGTCACTTTAATTGTAAAAAAAAAAAAAAAAAAAATTGAAATATCAATCAGAATTCTAACTCTCCTCGTACTTCCGGTACTGTTACGAATAAACTGTGAAATGTTCAGCAACATAACTTGATAGTTTTTTGTGTCCATACGGCAAACACATACGAACACTGTTTTTATTTATATAGAAATATAATTTCCTAAGAAAAGAATACCTTATATTTTAGTAGATTTCATTTGCTTATGCATCTCATCTCCATATTATACATATTCAGATTATGAAGGGAAACGTAAGAAAAGATGAGTTATCCTTACCTGCAAAATGAAAAAAAGAATATGATTATACAAACAATAGATAAATATATTAATAAGGAAGCATTTTATGCATAAAATATATTTTTATGCAAATAAAATATTCTAATATTGTTAAGCTGTTCGTTAAGATATTAAATAAATTCTTATGAATTACTTTTCTATGTTAATACTATTATTCCGCGCATAAATTAAATAATAAAATAATAATAAATTACTGATTTCCATGTAGGTTTCACAGAGAAAATATACTTAAAACTCGACAACTACTTTACCAATAAATTTACACGGTGAATTATAAAGCTTAAAAATGCTTATTATAATCATACTAAGAAATACACTAGAAAATGAAAGCAAATTTCTCAAAGGAAATTAAAAAAAACTATATAATCCCACATTAATTATATTTCGAAATATTTAAATTAGTGTAACGTTTGTAATTCTATTAAGAATATACTTGTTATAAATTTTGACATAAATAAACAACTATGGATAAAAAATTAATAACAAGATTTTATTGAAGAACATTGCATTTAATATCCTTTTCTGAAACAAAATTTTATGTAATAAATGCATAATAACAAGATAATGAAAGAGATTCACACATTTTGAATATGTATAACACAAATATAAAATAATCAAATGCTGTTTTAAAAGGAAGAAAAATAACCTCAAACTACTTATATTTATTTTTAAGAAATATGAAATATATTATTCTCAGGGAATAAAATGTAAAAGTAAAAAAAGATGAACAGAAGTATCTGAAAATGGAAATCTTTTAATTACTATAAGCAGATTAATTAATTATTAGATAATTTAATATCGCATATTTTCTTAGAAAAGGATTAAAGAATGAAAAAAGCATGCCTTGTGTAATTGTTTCTATAAACGCCGCTCGCCCAGGGAAAAAATGAGAATCAGTAATTAATAAACTGCGATTTTCATAAGATTGCCGAAAATAAGCAAAGGTAATACGTTGATAATAAAAAGAACTTAAGCAGAATTAATTAAGCTTAACTATATTTCAATTACAGAATATTGCTGAATGCATAGTCAATAGTCTTTTGTTTGATAAATGTTTTTTCTACCTGAAATCTTAATGGTCTTATAAATGGAGAATAGAGTGAATCAAAGCATATTAATTAATTATAATACATTTTGAATATTCCCTTATCGGAGTTTTACTATTCTGAGTAATTTTCCGGAGAAATGAATAAAAATGTTTGGTGATCTAATTATAAATCTGTATTTTAAGGCATAATGCTAATTAATTACAAAAAATTTAATTAAACTTTTAAACCACTTTAGAATAAAACCCGAGATAACTCACTGTTTTTAATGCGATTTCCGTTATCTTATATAAATCGGACTGAATTAACTTTATGAATTTTGTTGAAACCGCTATGTTCGGGTAAGGATGCTCAATTATTGCGCATAGCTGAGTATACTCGAAAATATATGTAGTTGATGGATTTCTAGGAGAACATAAACAACTTTCGAATGTGATAGGTTTTTTAGCATTGAATTGGCTTCACCTTTCCCAGAATTACATATTTTATTATATTAACAAAGGTAACACTACAATTTAAAAGGAAAATGAGATAATTGAAAAAATAACATTTATTTAAGAACTTTAATCGGAGGAAAATAAGTTAAACGTAGTAGCACACCATTAGCGGTTAGACAGGAGAGGGTGTGGTCTAACTTATGTTCCCAGCCAATGGGATAGTAGAGTATCGTGTTGTGTTAGTTCCTCGAAAATATTTCACGTATTTTTCTGGCTCTCGACAGAATATTTTAGATTAGATTATGAGTAGATGCTGGCATTTCTTCAGACAAATCGTATCGATTCGCATTGTTTTTATTTTTTAGTGATATTGTACGCTGTTATTGTATACGTTTAGATTACGGATATTAAGTTATTAGAAACGCCAGATAACGGAAGTGATTATGAATCTTCTGATAGGTCAGATATTGAGCGAGATTCAGATGTTAATGAATCATTTACCTCATGCTATGAATTAGAGCCAGATATAACTTCTCGTCTAGTGTTTATGCTAAATATAAATACAGCATACATACAAATTTAAATATAAAATGAGAAATACAGTCCAGATAATAATCACAGAGAAAATTCGCGAATAGCCCATGTAACAAAATTTCCCCCTTTTTTCATTCTTTAGTTTGTTTGTTTAAAGTATAGTGAAACTTTGGAACATATTCCGAAAATGAAAGAATAACTGTAGCAATCAATCATATTGGTGTACCAGAAAACATAACTTAAAATATCATGCATTGCCTACTAGTTTACCATTCAATTACGTGCAACTCTACTCATTCGAAACAACAATAACAAATGTAAATTTATTCAGTATAAAGGAAGCAGCAATTTGTAAGCTGCCAAAGTGAAACAATCTTCCCCTTATTCGTTTACAATGCCAAACATTTAACCACTTAGAGGGAAAACTTAGAAAGCAGGAAAGTACTTAAACTCACAAAATATGACAGTAGGCTTAAAATTTTTACTTTTTTGTTCTTGGTTCTCTAGAGAGAAATAGGGAGCGTAATTCTGAGACAACTCTCTCCTTTTCAAAACTAGAGAGCCACACCTACCCAATGATTGATGAGAGCAATTGTTTTCTTGCAATCTCTTGGCAGCCCTCCAAAGCGATTCGAACACATGGCAGAAGGATGTACTAAATGTTGCATAGGACAAGGCGACAGTTCTTGACCTTAAAAAGCGACTGTCCCACCGATATTTCCTGGTTGACGTGTTTGTCATCAGTGATTGGGGATAGGTGACTAGTGCCATTGCACTAGAGAAAAACGATAGCTGGATTCTAACTTTTGGAGAATTCGATTTTTATTCCAAACGGATAAATGAATGTGGAACACAAAGACATTTTATAATTCAATAGAGAAAGTAGAAACTTTTAGGATAAAATTAGAATAGTAAGCCATTCTTCTGAATTATTTCGGATATAAACATTTTATATTAGCGAATTATTTGAAAGCGTTTGATATATCGATTAAAAATAATTAAAATTATTTAAATTATACATTTGAAAATTTCACACACACAATTGATTAAGGATCAATAATACTTTTTATTGCCTATAATCACTTGTCTTTTCTAAGTTTTTTTTTCTTCTTGGACACAAAATTTCAAGCTGAATTCAAAGATGGTTTAATTCACCTTGGAGAATTTACATTACAAAAACTTTTTCAAACAGAACTAATTAACAGTGTTTGTCATTAAAATAATTTAAACGTGATTAATATTATATATGCATGTAAATAAGTTGCAAGACTTCGTTTAAGTGTAATATATTAATCAGAATAATTTTTTAATTTCTGTTTTATGACCTGGTAAACATGTTACCAAACCGACAGAGGCTTAGGGGAAACTGGAATCAACAGAATATGAACATGGTTTCTTTTCTTAATTTTTTATTCAATTCATTTCAAATAGAAGCCGAGTTCTGTTCATAAAAATAACAATGTTGTGTTAGGGTTTCATTGGTATCTTTGTTTCAGCGAAGTGAAATTATTACAATGGTCATTTTGAGATTCTCTTTACTAACATTGTGGACTTTTTGGTAAATTGAATTTCATACAATTAGATGTCCTCACCAACAAAATGAAACGTGAGTAGGTAAATTAAATGAAGATGAGAAGTATAAGAATTTAATTATAGACAATGATATGTAAGGGAAATAGAATTGAGAGAAAAGAGAAGGAAGATAAAGGATAACGACAAACTGATTGATATACATTGGAGTGAATCATTGTAGATAATCATTTGAATTGAAAGTATTTGGAAGTGACTCCTGATCAATATAACAGAAATTGAATCTGTGACAGTCCAAAAGCGCTCGATTGAGTAATTTGGTAAGCTAAGACATTATTTGAACATACACAAGAATTAACTAAGTTAAGTGGGATTCGATAGAAATAGAAGCCTTGCATGTTCTTTGAAAGATAATAAAATGTGTTCTCCCTCTCTTACGAATTTTCAAATTAAATTTTGAACTTATTTACTGTTTAATTAGGCTTTAAGATGGTCGAGGAGTTATGTAAATAAGGAGGAAATGATAGAACAAAACTGGATAAAAATGGATTTATTGAGAAAAATAGGAAACTGGCCTTATCATGTTTATTGACTGTATAACTTGTAAGAAATATGTTTTGCAAAAATTTGGTTTGAAGATGAAATTCTCAAGAGAAAACCAAATTTATTTTAAAACATTGAAGAGAAAATACAATGGTAATAGTCTCGAGTATATCATTTTTTTCAAATTTATCGTAGCCATCACAATTTAAGCTTAAAATAAGATTAAACGTATTAACTTCTATTACGAGTACTTTATTGTTTAAATAGCTTAATTTTCTTAAAACTTTTATGGATATATTAGTATGAATTAGCTTTAAAAGAATATTGATTGTGAAGAATTGCATAATTATTCGAAAGGACACAGCGAATGGTTGTGTTGACCATTGAGAAGAGTTTGGTTTCTTAGGTTAAGCAAATTTAATTTCTGGGATTTATGTTCAGAACTTGTACATAGATTAGGATTTACCAGAATTGAATCGAATGTTTGTTATTTTTAGAATGTTTGCGTCGTCTGAAAAAATCAAAAGGCTAAGAACAAAGGTTTGGCAAACCCATTCTGCTACAATATAAAAATTCAATAGTTTAGTTTAGTTTCATATTAACGTCGCACTAGAAGCAACACGAGGGCTATTGGCGACGGACCTCGTAATTTTGAACCACGGTCAAGTGACGAGGATGACACCTGAGCTGACACCCCCTCTCCTAACATCCACACCACGCAAACGGGAGGACTTTGGGCCCCGAACAGATTTAACGAGCATCAGCCCCGGCTACACGGCGGGTTTTTGGCGGCCAAGGATCGAACCCGCGACTAAGCGAAACCCGCCGGTCGTGAGCCCACGACCTTGACTACTAGGCTACCGCGGCCCCATATACAAATCCAATACTCTGGATAATTATGTATAACACGTTCAATAAAATGCATTAAAATGTGTCTAATAAACTGCATTTATATAAATAATAGTACAATAATAATTTGTTGCTTATTATTTATCGCAAACATAAGTAATGAACAAAACTCCATTAGTAAAATTTAAATGCTTTATCTAATAAAATATAGTTTCATCAAATGCGCAAAGTTAATATTTAGAAACTGTTTATTCATTTATTTTTTTTTCTTTTAAAATCCTTTATTTTTTGAAAATGGGGGGGGGGAAAAAAATCGGGTTTTTTAAAAAAAAAAAAAAATGATAAAAAAGCGTTGTAAAGGTATAAAAATATAGAAGGGATTTTTTCTAACATTATTTAAAAAAGTTAAACTGAAATTATTCAAAGTATTTTTCAAGAGTAAAATGTTTCATCTCTTACACTTTGAAAACAGTCGATAGGTGCCTCAATATCAACAAAAACAACGCTTGTTTATGTATTATTTATATTTCTGAAGCATTTTGAATCCTTCTTTGAGGCCAATTTTCTATGTATCATGTTTGAAAAGAAACCTATATACCGAAATATTTCAATATTGTGAATAGAATCAGTCAAAAATGTTGAATCGGATAAGCAATTTTATATGACGCCTTAATTTGTTGACTTAAGCCAAACATACATAGATTGTTTGTTGTGTTCTTCTTTACTATGGAGTTATATTAACATTAAGAAAATAAATGTGCCCTTATATATTTCAAAGGAAAAGTTTGAAATTAATGGAATGATGGATATTTTAAAAAGAAACTTAAGAGTAGATTGAGCTTAAAAAGTAGTATCAATTTTTATTTTATTTAGTATGAATTCTTACAAAGAACCAAATGCAATGTATTTACTGAATAGCTTTAAGGTGCTTAAAGCTCTAATTGGAAAAGTAGTGTTGAAAGGAAGCTGAAACTAAAAATTAATATCATCACATTGAATGTTGACTACCATCAATTATAAATAAACTTAAAAATGGAAAAATCGGAAATGTATTTCAAATATCAATTAGAAACCAAGCTTTAAATAAAAAAAATATAGATATTTAATTCAAAGATTAATAGAATTTTTGTGAAAAATGAATAGTCATAAATGAATTTATCGCAGTTATTTAAGAGTTTATAGTAATTTCATTGAAATACCTTCTACAGAAGTAATGAATGGTTTAAAACTGAAATTGCAGCAATGAAAACAAAATAAGCAATTAAATAACCAAAAAATTATAAACCTTTTTAAAATTGTGTATAATAAGTTTATAATTTCTTTTCAAAGCTAATTTCATTTAAAAGATATTGACTCTAAATTGTAGGAATTGAAAAGAAAAAGCTAGTCCTTTTGCTATAATGTAGGTAAACATGAATAGAGTGATATATTAATAAGATCTTTTTTATATGAATATTCTTTAATTTCTTCCGTAATACAACTATTTTATGTCTAGGTAAAAAGTGCTATCATTATATGTCTGTCAACTTTTTATATTTAATGCAGTTTAATAAAATATAAGAAAAAAACTTCCTTATTTTTTTTTCTTCTTTTTCTTCTTATTTTTTCCTTATTCCCTTTCATTCTGCGTGTAATAAAATCAATTTAAAATCGGTTCGTTTTATAAACTTATATTTTGTTTTTGTAATATTATTTTTAGTATAAAAAGTACTAGGTTATTAAAGTACATCAATTAAATTCTTCCTACGCAGTAGAAAGGTAAATTCTTATTTTTGAATAACATCGCATTTTTCATTTTTTTATTCGAATATTAGATTTGGGAGAGGATCAAATAAAACAGTAAGAGGGACTTTCTTTTTATAAAAGACCTAAATGATTTTGAGCAACATAAAGCGCACCTCTCTCTCCACCCCCTTAGTTCAGTTTCAAGATGTATTCCAATTATTGTTTGTGTTTATTCCAGATTTTATTGCCGGAGAATTTAAGGTTTATTTGGCACCGTTTTCATTTAAAAATTATTGAGTGCAAATATTGATACTTGATAGCTTTTGAACTCTCTATGAACCAACTTAATTAGTATGCTGAAAGAACATAAACTCATAAAATAATTGTTAAAAAGGTAACAGCATTTAATACTAAACTTCTCATGGCAATGTACGATAAAAAGATTTGAATTTTAATCGCATTATTCAATAAAGTTTACACTATAATGAAAAAAAAAGGCTTTTCTCTCTTAACTTCTTTATTTCTATTTTTTTCGTGAGCCAAATTTAGTACAATAACAATGATGGTATATGGGTATCAATAAGGTAACTTTAAAAACGATATAGCTTAAGAAAAATTATTTTATTGCGTGGATGGGGAGAGTGTGTGGCTTTATCTCAGCTGTTGACCTCACTCTCTGAAAGTGGCTCAGGATTGCGAGGCGTATTGGTTGTGGTTAATACTTCTTTGTGTCGGACATAAATAAACACTCTGATGTATTCCATACAACAATTACTTCATTGTTTTTATGTACTCATTATGTTTTCTGTAATTTACATATAACGTATACAGTATTTATAAACATACAATTATTGTTATTAGTGATCGGCTAGAATTCACGTTATATTCTTCAAAAATGAGAGTGATCCAAAAGTTCCTGTCTTTCACGATAGCTAGCATTGCTACGTCAACATAATGTTACTACCGTGTGTTGCTATCTATCAAACAGCACCAAGCAAATAGCGACAATTATTCTAAGGTTAGTTTCGATTTGGTAACCATTTGCTGCCCAAACCTTGATATATCTTGGCATCGAGTTAGCGTCGCCATCTTATGACGAGTTGTCACTGTCGATGAGGCCTGGACTCCTCATAATATACCGGAATACAAGCAGCCTAGGGTACCTTGGGGTCACGATGCCCGTACTTACCAAACGAAAGCAAGCCGCTGAGGCCCCCTAAACTAGAGGACCAGGTTTCAGATAAAATTCTCTGATACTGGGGGGTATAGCCGGTGTCATTTTAGTTTACACTTATGACATGCATGAGTGGGACTATTCTTTCACACCAAATCACCACACGGGAACCGAAAAAGATTAAGACGGTCTCATCGGCCGAAAAACTTATGGAGACACTTTTCTGGGATACAAAGAAGGTTATATCCGTGGGCTTGTTAGAAAAAGAAAAATGATTCAATAGCCAAAACTGCAGTGAGTTACCAAATTCCTATTACCCTATAGGAATTTGGTTACTCACTTTCTAAGAGGGTATTTTTAGAGGTCACATTCCTAAAGAGGGTATTTTTTTAGCCGCTCTCGTGTTCAAGATTTATATGACTACGAGTTTTATAATTTTAATATTGTTCAATTGACGAATCAGACATTGTAGCAAATACCTATTTCTCCTACTTTTACAATCCTTCAGCTGATGGTGTCAATATCGATCTGAATTTAGAGCGCAGAATCGTCATTATTGTGAATAGCGATATTTGTTGCGATTAAGATTAGAACCCACAAATCGAATTGCACATCACCACCATCGAAATGTTTATGAATCTTTAATACACAGTGTGGCAATTAAATAATGAGACTGATTTTATTGCGACCAAACAAACAAATGTAACTTAATATTAACTGTATATTATTTAAAGTACATCATTTCTGCATCAATACAGCGATTGACGCGATCAAGCAATCACTGGAACGGTCTCTACAACTTCTTCGTGAGTCGATGTCATGCTGCTTGGATACCTTACACAATTTCAGAAAGTCGTCCTTTTAAAATAAACTTTAGTTTTAGGAATAAGAGATAGAGTCGAGGAGACATACCTGGAGAGAAAATTGGGTGGTAGAACACACACACTTGTATTTTGGCAAAGTACTTCCCATTGAGGTGGTGCATTTTCATGTAGAAGGAACCTGCTCTCTGAAGTAGAGTATTCAGGTCAAGCACGACTCGAATTGTCCTCATAAGAGTTTTCAAAACACTTACACAAAGGTGGACCTTAGCAGTGTGATTTTCAGTTGCAAATTCATGATGAATGAGGCCTTTAGGACGCCCAGGCCTAGGTTCATTTGCAATTGATTCCATACCACTTTCCAAACGTGTATACCATATAAAAATCTGTGCACGAGACAAACAAGTATCTCCTACACTCTCCACCTCAAATAAACTGACTGCAACATTTTTACAGAGTTTTAAGTAAAATGTGATGTTTGCCTTCTGCTCACGATGCAGGGTTTCTCAGGGACTGCTGGTAATGGCGTCATACTTCCGGTCATGATTCTCGTACGACAACGCAATGTTGCACATTATAGATGAGGGATAAATGTTTCACACTGACATATTTGTTTGCAGTTCTCAAATACAGCCTAGCCACAATCACTTCAGTCTCATTACTTAATTGTCAGACTGTGTACCAGACTACAATGGTGCTTGATTCAATACATGTAGTAACTAAAATGTACAGTATTGATTCAAACTGCTCGGGATGCATTACAAATAAACTTCATCAATAGCATACAAGAATGCCACAATGGCTGAATTCCATTGATCCAAGTCACCAATAGAACATGTATAAGAACATCAGAAAGAATCTAGAGTGTTGTTACATATTTATGAGGTTATTCTTTATTTGTGTATGGAATACAATAACAAAGTATAGCAACGATCCGCGTTCGATTTTCTTAGCTTTAGTACGTAGAGAACATTGGAGATCGAAGCACAGGAACACCAATCCGATGTTGTTATTATTATTTTTTAAATCTTTCTTTTCTTGAACCATACGTAGATTTATTTTTCAGGAACAGAAGCTATAAAAAGAATTTGATATCGGTGTATGGGGTATTAAAGGGAAGGATCCATTTTTTGAAAATGTTTTATGATGCTTCTCATAAAATATTTTGTAGATAATTTCTTGTGCATGCTTGTTTGAAAATGAGATTAGATGAAAATTGGAATCCGTAAGTTTGAAAGTGGACAAAATACCCTAAATGTGATCGAAATATCAAAAAAGTTTTTCTCTAATTTAATTATATGACTATTTGGAATACGTGCACAAAATTTTATACTTTCATGTAGATTATTTAGAGAATTATTTAAATTTTCTTTAACGTTAAACTAAATCTTTTTTCATTGACTTTCATAATTTTAAACAACTTTTTCTCAGGATTTTGTTTTTCAGATGCTCGAGGTCTTAAGATGTTTTGTGTCTTTTTGTATGATATGTTTGATAATTCTGTGTCGGGAATATGAATTTAGATAGTTATTTTTAAAAATCCCACATATTTAGATATTGATATTTTATTACTTTCTCTGTAATGGCTAAGATAGGAATTTCTCTAAAACTGTATGTAACACCAGTACAACTAAACTCATACACAAAATTGTGAGAAGCTGTTCTAAGAAACCGAGAAAAAATTGTTTAAAGGTATTTAAATTTGTAGAAATAGAAGAAATTTTAAGATATTGAAATATTTTGGAAAAAACAAAATTTTAAAAAAATCTGTTGTTTGAAAAAAAATTTCTCCTTACCAGAAAAGTTCATTTTATCTGCATTCAAATATGATGAATAAAAAAAAATTATGAATAATATTTAATTAAAAAAGTGGCTCACTGGGTACTGTTTTTCCGTAACATCTTGACATTCATACCTTAAAATAGTATGGATCTCATTTTCCCGAGAATTATGCCTAAATAACAATTTCCGAAACATTTTAAAATGAGTAAGTGTAAGTGATGGCGCAGTTTAATCACGCAAGAAACACATGTGGCTATGCTATGATCCAGACGCTTCAAAAATATTATAATAATAATAATTAATATATAAATAAACATTGGTTGACTAGTAGTATAATCGAAAATAAGGAATAATCGCTAGTGTGTAATGAGACGCGTCAAACGAGTTTACCAAAGTCAGTAAACCCCAGTGGAAAGAAAAAAAATATCCCTAGGATGGCTCAAGTTCATGGCTGTCCCTATCTAAAGTAGGCAAGTCCATGGGCCATTTTGAAATTAATTTGTTTCCCAAAAAGATAAAATGTATTCGTTACCTTTTACATCAGACATTATTTATATATGATTTTTAGTTAAATATGAATGAGTTTTTGAAAAGTAGTTTTTGAGTAATTAAACTACTTTCATCTTATATAAGACACTTAAATGGATTAGAGTGAGGAATTGCTTATTAATGTCGCATTGAGAAGAAACAAGAGAGTTACTGGCGGCAGATTTCGTGATTTTGAACCTCGGTCAAGTGACGACACTTGAGCTGGTACCTCCCTAGAACGGTACCTGTCAAGGAAATATTTTACAGTGACTTACCGCGCAAATAATTGTCGACAGACCTAGTAGTACCGAATCTCGTACAAGTTACGAGGATGACACCTGAGTTGGTTTTTTTAGTTTAGTTTAGTTTTTATTAACGTCGCACTAGAAGCAACACGAGGGCTATTGGCGACGGACCTCGTAATTTTGAACCACGGTCAAGTGACGAGGACGACACCTGAGCTGGCACCCCCCTCTCCTAACATCCACACCACACCAACGGGAGGACTTTGGGCCCCGAACAGATTTAACGTGCATCAGCCCCGGCTACACGGCGGGTCTTTGGTGGCCAAGGATCGAACCCGCGACTGAACGAAAACCGCCAGCCGCTATCCACGACCTTGACCACTAGGCTACCGCGGCCCCTGACACCTGAGTTGGACCATCCTACTCCAAAATTCCACACCACGTTTTGGGAAAACTTGGGACTGCGACCATATTTAACATGCATCAGCCCGGGTTACACGGAGGATCTTTAGTGGCATCAGAGCCCTCAACTCGAAGAAACCCACTAGCCGCGAGTTCGCGACCATCATCACTAGAATACCACAGTTTCTGTATAGGCTGAAATAATGCATTCCTTAATTGTAAAGACTAATTGATATCGCAATATGGAAATAACCTTTACATTTACATCAAGATCCAAAAAACGCTATCGGATCTGCAATGTTACTCTCGTAACTTGTTCATGTAAAAATAACATTAACCCGTGGAGCGGATTAAAAAAGGACAGCGGTCTAAATTTGACCCGTACTCCGTTTTCAGTCGAGCCCTGTTGTAGAGGGCCGAGTCATTTAAGTAACAAATTTGAATAAAATTTTTCAGACAAGTAAATTTCTACATCTGCTTTGATTCCGTTTGTAATCCTTTTAATTCCAAATATTAAATTCTTTCAAAAATATTCCTTAACGCAAGTTTTGACGAAGCTAAAATCCTACAAACATTTTAATATAACTTTATAACTTGTAAATATACAAGTGCAAGATTTGTTAATTCCAAAAAAAAGTAATAAATCCAAGTCAACAACGGTCGTCGAATGAAGGTTTTCAACTTTTCCCTTTCATCTTCCACCATCCCATCCCCATTTCACAATTTGTGCACCAGAAACTCGATACCCAAGTTAAGCAAATGAATTTGAGAAATGGAACGCCCCCTCCGTGCGAAATCTCACTCATCATATCGAATAATGTTTCCTTCTTTCCACCTCCACTCCTTCTTCAAGAATCCGATGTCACTATCCTTCCTGTCCCAGTTCCTTCACCTTGAAGTTAAGGATAAGGTTACATTCGTTGGCTGATCTTATTATAGGAAACTGTTGACGGCCTTCGTTACCATGGTAACAAAAGCACCCCCATCCCCCTCGATCTGAAAGTGATGTAGTATAGTTTACTTGCCGGAAAAATGATTTACGAGCTGGCTATAGATATTTTGTGAAAAGTTGCCGCCCCGATATCTAAAGCAGAAGGATATCAGATGGTGAGAAAGGGTGGGGGGAGGAAGGAGGATATATCTTCCAAGCAATTTTCGATATGGAGAATGAATGGAAGCAGGTTAAGGAACGCGTAATTCGGTTGGATGGAAAAGGGTTGAATTAAAATTTCGTAACGCATTTTCTCATTTTAATATCTCTTTCTGCAGCAGAAAGTGAGAAAATTACTCTTCGGAGAAAAACATTTTTGAAACTTGTTTAGGTTTTAATGTGAGAGGTCTCGGTAAGTTTAATCGCCGCCTTTTGTTTGTGAGCACAGGCTCTTTACAGGGAACTTAGTGAATACTGATTACATTTTCAACGTCAAAAGATTTAATTTGTTGGTTAACATAAGCTTTTTGTTCCATGATTTAAAGGATAATGAAAATTCGAAATAATTAAATTGTATAAATTTCGTTCAATTATGGTTTATCAAGTTATTCCTTAAAGTATTAAACATTTTTTACCGAAAAATTATAATAGAGTAGTTTTAGAAAAGAAAAAAAAGGAGACCTTAATTATTAAATACCCAAAAAGAAGAAGTATTAATAATTACGGTAAGAAATTGATAACGTGATATTATGCCACATGGGAAAACATTGCACTGTATGGGAGCTAACAAATGTCTGAAAGATTGAAATTATGTAAAAAATAAAAATTAAAAAAAATCTTTGCAAAGTTTTGCATAGAACAGATTTAGCCACCCATGGTGCACTTTTTTTTTTATAAATATTATTAAATTACTCAGTTAAATATAAGAATTAAAGTAAACGATGAAATATCGAGAAATGGACAATAGTAAACTTTTCCGATGTTAAAATTAAAGCAAACGATAAATTATTAAAGCGAATATATTTAAGCTAAATGTAATTAAAATTGAAGAAAAGGATAAAAAATTGAAGAGTGATCTGGCACGCCAAAAGTGATCCAACTAAAACAATAGCCCTTTGGATGGCTAATATTTCTATAAAATAAAAATTGATATCAAATCATTCTTTCTCATACTGCGTTCGTTAATCGCTTCAGATTCTTCTTGTGTTCTATGCCCCGTAATGATGTTTACATACAAAATTACCCAAACCGAAATAAATCATCATTAATTTTCTAAAGACAAACTTCTTTCTGAGTACATGTTCCAGACAAACGCTACTGAACAAAATCTGATTAGGATTACGACTCCGCTGAGAGTGGGTGTGCTGTCGTGCGTTTGTGTACTTGTTTAACCCAGCAGAAACTGTCTAAAGCCAGATGCAAAATTAAAAATATCATAATTTCTTTCCTTTTTGGTTTTTATCTTTCTATCTACCTTGCTTTTTAGCAATTTTTGGTTGAAGATCTATTGATTATATTTACTTTTCTGTTCTCGCCATCATCTTTAGGTACAGTTTTCGTTTTAGTAAAAATTTTTATATTATTTAACCTTTTATGGGTTTTGACATGTTTTACTTTTACATTGGTGTTTATGAAATTAGCAATACAAAAATAAATTAGAAATTGTTCTATCCTTTAAAAAGTTCTAAGCACAGTTTTCTAGTTTATATTAGTAGTTTTTAATTATATTTATATTTTTGTGTATAAATGTACCTATATAGTTTAAACGTGACTCAAAAGTTAGCAAAAATCTCTAACTTACACTGCTGCTAGAATTAGGAATGACGATATATCAATTTCATTCAATGATGACATTATACGTTTATCGTTACTATTCATTGCAATCGCAAAATGTTTAACAAACTGATGATTGAATTTTGCAGGTGCAATGAATTGCATTTCCGAAAAAAAATTCCACTATTTTATTTCGTAACATCTTTAAAAAGGATAAAAATAAGCTCCTGAATCTATATAACGATTGGGTACGTTTTAAATTGTTTCACCGCACACAAACAGCATTTCTCAGTTGGATAAACATCCTTTTCAGAATATCATTTATTCCCATTATATGCTCAACTTTATTTAAATTTATATAAAGTAATACTTAATATTCACCCGCAGAAGATGATGCCTTACTATTTCCAAGAGTAAATAATGATTGGTTATTAAGGTTCTTAAATAATATTCAATCTAGAGTTGCTGAAGCAAGTGAATCGTCTCTTTGATTTTAGAAGAGTGGCTGTGAGGATAAGGACAGTTTTAAGGACAGTTCATGGACCATTGAAATGAGAACACGGTATCAAATGATCTTTGAAATGAATAGTTCGCAGTGAATAGCATCAGATGTCTGTCCCTGAAGGCAAACTTCGAGATATACTGAAACGACCATTACATATTCTGGATCATTACATCAAAGATACTTCCAAATAGAGTTTAGTTCAGAATACCCAGTTCTATGCGATACGATTTCTTAGATGGCATGCATTTACATTTTGAAATCTTGTGAGGCTTTGAAAAGCATTGAGGTAAATAATGCGATTAGTTATGAATAATAAAGAACTTTTTAACTATTTTAAATAGTTTATTTCTTATTTATTTGATTACCAGAAGTTGTATATATGAGATTAAATATTATTTAAAAGAGTTTCCTGAAGACACCAATCATTAATCATGCTTTAAAAGAATTTTTGTTGCTCATAATTAATATGGATTTAAAATGATATTTTTTTCTGTGCATGAGAGAAATTCAACTATCTTTTGAAATGATTTAATAGTAATTCATCAAGTAAAATTAAGCTAGCTTAGTGCCAGAGATTTCAAAGCAATAGTGAATAAAAATAATAAATAAAAATTAAAAAATGTCTATGTAAATTTTTACAAAGAACATATTTAGCCACCTAAGATGCACCTTTTTATAATTATTACTAAATATCTCAATGAGATATAAGAATTAAAGCGAACGATGAAATATCAATAAATGGACAATAGTAAACTTTTCCAACATCAAAAACAAAGCAAACGATAAACTATTAAATTGAATATATTTTAGCCTAAATGTAATTAAAATTGAAACAAATGATAAGAAATGAAAAGTGATTTGGTACGTTAAAACGCCCCACTCAAAACAATAGCCCCTTAGGTGGCTAAACACTAGTACATCCAAAAAGTTTTGAACTAAGTAATTGCAAATACGGTTATTCAAAAGGATTCATTCGATTCTAAAATTACATATCTTCAAAAATAAAAGATACAGAATGATAAGTAATACTTGAATGTAAATGAAAAATATAGAAGATTTTTTAAAAGTATTCAATATAACTTCCGTTATACACGTATAATGTTATTTAAGTACATAAATTCCTGCCAAACACGTTGTCAAACGTCAGTAGAAATTGATTGTACAACAACAGAAATCTGTTGCTCAAGTTCAGATAAATTTGTGGAAAATGATTACGCATACACGATATCTTTTACAATTCCTCAAAATCGCATGGGGTCATATCAGGTGAATTAGGTGGCCAGCTGAATAACATCAAGTCATCTGGCCCACTGCATTGTTTGGTTTGGGTTTGGTTTTATTAACGTCGCACAGAAGCAACACGAGGTCTATTGGCGACCGACCTCGTAATTTTGAACCTCGGTCAAGTGACGACACCTGACCTGGCATCCCCTCTCCTAACTTCCACACCATCTAGTCCACTGCAACCGATCCAACTACGAGGTAGCTCCATGAAAGCTTCTAAAATTTCTTTTGTGAAATAAACTGCTGTTTGTAGAAAATGCAACACCATTAAGGAATCATCAGAATCAAATGAAATTCGCAGCAAATGTCAATTATAGGATATTATGCAAATTAATAAAGTTTCAGAGCCATCGCGCGTGCGCGGCGCGCGCAGCGCCCTCTGAATTGATGCTGAAAGCGTATAAATAAAGTGCTGTAGCGGGACGTTGAAAAAAGTCTGTGATTATTTGTTAGTGGCAAACGTTTAGTGAGACCTGAGTATGCCTCCACGACGGAAGAATAAGAAATTCAAGCAACTTACGGAGTTTGAACGAGGGAGGATAATCGGCCTTCGAGAAGGAGGATTTTCCTATCGCGCAATAGCAGCTCGTATGCAGCGGAACAGTTCCACAGTGATGCGAGTTTGGAAGCAGTGGACCGACGAGCACCGAACAACTCGAAAAACAGGCACTGGACGACAGAAGGTGACGTCAGAGCGCGATGATCGACACCTGCTCCGCATGGCGGTGAATGATCGCACAGCTTCCTCCAGGCAGCTGGCAGCACGTTGGTCTACTGCTACAGGTGTACAATTGTCGGCTTCGTCGTCGTCTGCTGCGCCGTGGATTGCGTGCAAGGGTGCCTTTATACAGGATTCCCCTCACGGCGAATCATCGACGGCTGCGTCGGCAGTGGGCTCTTGAGCACAGAGACAGGCGAGCTGATTGGCACCAAGTTGTCTTTTCAGATGAATCACGCTTCAATTTGTGGACCCATGATGGCCGTGTTCGTGTTAGACGTTATGCCGGTCAACGCTGCCTTCCTGAGTGTATTATTGAACGACATAGTGGTCGAACACCCGGAGTTATGGTCTGGGGTGCGATTTCGTATCATGGACGATCCAATTTGATACGAATTGAGGGTAATCTCAATAGCAACAGGTACGTCCGTGAAGTGCTACAGCCCGAAGTCGTTCCTTTCCTTCAAGGCATCCCTGGAGCTATCTTTCAGCAGGATAATGCACGCCCACATGTTGCGCGGACTGTTCGAGACTTCTGTTCAGCACAACGCATGCAACTTCTTCCTTGGCCTGCTTATTCACCGGATATGTCGCCTATTGAGCACGTGTGGGATATGGTTGGTCGGCGTCTCGCTCGTGATCCGCGTCCTGCAGTTTCCAAAGACGAACTTTGGTTGCGCATACAAGCGATATGGAATTCTCTTCCTCAAGCAGATATTCAACATCTGTTTGACTCCATGCCACGTCGTATAGCAGCACTTATTGCAGCGCATGGTGGCTGCACCAAATACTGATTTCGGACGCTTAATTTGTTTCTTTTGTTTTGAAAATTTCATCATTTATTTGTATCAGTACAAGTCGTTTCTGCATTAAATTTCATTTGATTCTGATGATTCTTTCATGGTGTTGCATTTTCTACAAACAGCAGTATAGATTCACGAAAAACACACAAGGGCCATCTATTTTTCATAATATAAAACTCTCTCTGTGCGTGTTGTATTCAAGTATTACTTATCATTCTGTGTTGCTTATTTTTGAAAATATGGAATTTAGAAATGGGATGAATCATTTTGAATAATACTATATATTCTACTAAGACCTCCCCACCTGCCATTAGTACTCCCTTCTGCTATCCTGATTAATGAATATTTAAGATAATCACTAATAAATAATCTAATGAAAGTGGCCCAATGATGATAGCACAGATATTTTCTTTATATCTATGAATAACCAAAGGTCAATCCTTAACTTCTTGTATCAATAGAATCCCTCCCCCACATAAGCGCCTATTCTTAAGATTAATATTATAAAGTTTACTTATTGTTCTGAAACAATCGGGTTAGAGTTGTTAGTTGATTTAGAGATAATAATCATTTTCTGACAATGTGAAGTTCCTTCATGTTAAATTGTGATCTAATCGTTCTTACACTCGTCAATACATTCACCATTTCTTCTTCTCTATAGCTTCCATTCTCTCTCTCTACTGCTAAATAAATTCGTATTAAATTCGTCGCTGCTAATAAATGCAATTTATCAGATCCATTCTCTATTGTTCAACAATTATAATCTACTCAACATAAGTTATGTTTCATCCATTTGGAGAGATCTTCAATTCAAACAACATCATTTAGAGTACCGAAGTGTTAGTTGAAAAGGAAAATGAGAGACTATGCACACGCGTTATAAGGATAAATGGAATCAACGCAACAAAATAAACATTATTTAATTCAATTGCGAAGTTTATTATTTCCAGAAAGGTTTTGATTAATGACGAAAAAGATATTAGAATTCCTTAAATCTTTTTATTCTTAAATAAATTTATCAAAATAAATTTTGAACTGAAAATTCAAAAACTATACATTTAAATTTTTTTAAATCAAATGCTTAAAAATATATAATAAACAAGAGCAGGATACTGTCAAATTTTATGCCCTCTAATGGATTTCCAATTCTTCGTTCATTATCCAAAAACTAAGTAACTTTGTAACATATTTTCATTTTTAATACCTTCCATAATCTTTATCAAAAGTACTAAAATTGAAATAACCATCAATGATAACTTTTTAAAACTCCATTCAAACGTACTCAAATATGCATTGCTTACCAAAAAGGTCTTGAAAAAGACATTTGCATTAATTCAAAAGTGAAAACTGTTAAATCTCTCTGCATTTCAAATCTAACCATCCGAATCATTATTCCTTATCGAGTTTAATCACACTTCAATCAGAAAACCCGCTCAATTCTTAATACACTTCGATTGAGCAGACTTGCAATTTAAGGTCGTTAAATTACTTCCCTTTTCATTTGGGGCCCTGATAAAGGCTAGAAACAACGTAAACGTCCGGAATGAAACACAACAAAGGTTTGGTGTTCCCTCTAATGACCATAAATAAATCTCATTGGCACTTCGAAACAATGTCTTTTCGAGTTAAAGAACTTTCATTGGTCGGTGGACAGATATAATCAAAGAATGATTGGTTTTCCCAAGAATCCGAACCAGCAATAAAAGTGGAAGGGGAATGTGCGATTTTGCACTAAATGTCATTGAAAAGAAGAATAAGGCATTGAAATGGTAATTGCAGAGGGCGCTTTTGGATACTTAAGAGGTAGAGGCTTGGAAGAATTCAATTATGCTAGCCTAGATGCAAGCAGGCAAACAAGAGGTAATTTAATCTAAGGTAAAATTGAATTACATACAAAGACAATGGAAAATCGATATTCTATTACCATCCTATTCAGTTATGAATAACAAAGTATTTTAGGCAATCAGGGATCGATACCGAAATTGGTTTGGATTGTTTGATTAAAATTCCCAGAAAATTTGG
>BMAW01114492.1:0-57884 GCA_019974015.1 Nephila pilipes
AAAAAAAAAAGAATTATAAGTACCTTTTTTAAAATTTAATATCTTACGCATTGATTGTTTGTATATGATAGAGCATAAAAGGGGTATTATCTCATATCTTACGCATTCTTGGAATGTTTTGAAAATACTCAAACATATTCAGAAGAGGACAATTCTATCCGAATCGTAATGCTAATTCAATCGTCATAACTGTTACACTCGATGAAGAATAGTTAGACTTATATTAATCTATAGGATTAACATTGCGCTCACGAAATCAAAATTGCTGGTAGACGGGAGCCTTAAATAAATAAAAAAAAAATATCATTATAAACACATTGGGATTAAAATGATATCTTAAAAATAAAACAAAACGGTAGGCTCACCTGTAAAATTAAATACGCCTTGAAGATTGCTGTTCTAAAGAACAAAACTCGCTTGTTCCAAAGATTTCGGTCTTTATACCCGACGAAAGATTAAACAATAAGGTCATTACCACATACAAAAAACATTTTGTTGCCACGGGTATGGCAGTACTAAATTCAAATGTCACATTCTTCGCATCTTCTTGACACGGGGGCTCGAAGATTCTGCCTCGGTTGTAGAATGTCATCGAGACACAAACCTGACGGGAACGATTGTTTAGAGGAATTCTTTTCCGGCAAGAACCTGAGGGTAATAATATGGGTCAGTATGATGCACACCCGAGAGGCACAGAGACCGTTTTTGACCAAACAATAGTAAAATATTTTTCTCTTTGGTTATTTATAAAGTACCCCTCGATCCCGGAACGAAAAAGGTGTGTATTAAAATATTGCAGCTGGTAGCGATGTTGTTTTAAGACTGTCTTCACAGAAAATGAAACCCAACCTCGAAATATTTTTTTCACGTAGAAAGAATATCTCTATATTAATATAGTTATTAATTGATCTCAGTAACTATTAGAAAGTAGTAAACATCCAAAAGCTATTCATTTGTGTTCGAATAAAAAAATATTTTCTACGTGTAGTATGTTCAATATTTTATTTTTTTCGTTTAAACAAAGCAAAAAAAATCGTGCATTTATTGAGTATTTCTAAATCGCTTAAGGAAAACTTACGATAAACGTGGGTTTGTCTTATAACCTCTTTAATATTAGAGGACATATATTTTTTATCTTAAGAAGTGTTCTGAATCGCGTTCTATTCTGTGATATTATAGACGAAGATAGAGCATTCAATTTGTTTTACATTAACAAATGTGTTTATGGTCATATGTTGACAATTCAGCTTTTCCAAGTTAAGATTTAATAAATAGAAGAGAGAAACTAATACTCGTTTCTTTTCAGGATGCGAAGGAATTTCTCAAATACATCGTAATTCAAATGGAATTATATCTATAAAAAGTATGAAGGTATTATTATTAAGAATAATAATGGAAACATACCATAACAGTAATTATTTATCAGTGCGGGTATTTACAGGGTTACTCTAAATCATTTTAGATCTAATCTTATTTCATGATACAATAGTGTTTATCATTTCCAATTAATCGTAATCTCGCACATTATATAATACTCTCAAAATAACTTCACAAATTAGTTTCAAAAGAAGTAACACATGGATCAATAAGTCCCGAAACTAACATTGAAAACAACATTTTTTTTGCAAAATTTTTTTTTATTCATCAACATAATCACCTTTTAGGGTGATACAATCGTTCCAACGCTTTTCCAATTTTTCAATACCATGTTTATAAAAAAAATTATCTTTCGCTTCAAAATAAGCTTCAGTTTCAGCGATGACCTCCTCATTTGAGCCAAATCTTTTTCCCTGGAGCATTTTTTTAAGATCAGGCAAAGAGCCAGTAGTCACTGGGGGCTAAATCTGGCGAGTATGGGGGGTGGGGAAGCAGATCAAAGCCCAATTCGTTCAATTTTGCCATTGTTTTCATCGACTTGTGGCAGGGTGCATTGTCTTGGTGAAAAAGGATTATTTTTCTCTGCATGTGCGGTCGTTTTTTTGCGATTTCCTCCTTCAAACGCACCAGCAAGTCAATATAATAATCACTGTTGATCGATTTACCTTTTTCGAGGTAGTCAATGAAAATCACGCCATGCGTATCCCAAAAAACTGACGCCATGACTTTGCCAGCTGACTGCTGCGTTTTCGGACGCTTCGGACGGCTTTCGCCAGCTGTGCGCCACTCAGATGACTGCCGCTTCGACTCTGGAGTGTAGTGATGTATCCATGTTTCGTCCATGGTCACGTAACGACGCAAGAAATCTTTTTTGTTGCGAGTAAATAGCGATAAACAGCTTTCTGAATCATCGACTCGTTGCTGTTTTTTGTTCCATCGAAAGCAATCGCGGCACCCACTTGGAAAAAACCTTTTTCATGCTCAATTTTTCATGAAGGATAGTAAATACACTTCCATATGATATCTGTGTCATCTCAGCAATCTCACGGAGCTTCACTTTACGATCTTTCATTATAACTTTTGTCACTTCACTCACATTTTCCGGTGTAACGGCTTCCACAGGTCTACCCGAGCGTTCCGCGTCATTTGTGTCGGTACGACCACGTTTAAACTCGGCAAACCACCGACAAATCGTTGCTTTTGATGGACAAGAGTCCGGGTAACATTTTTCAATCCATTGTTTCGCTTGCACGGTGTTTTTACCCATTAAAAAACAATGTTTTATCAGAACGCGAAACTCGGTTTTTTCCATTTTTTAAACAAACTACAAAACGACTTTACTCCAACCTCGATAACTCAGCTGTTTCTGGTCCGATCGACTTAAAATTTTGACACGTTTCAAGCAAAGGTTAGTACTCTAGAAAGACCTGGTTACTGGTTTACTACGAGCACCATCCCTGGGTTAGTCTCGGAACTTATTGATCCATGTGTTAACAGATATGAGAAGAAAGTGACAAAAATGTTTGAAAATCCAACCAAAATTTAATATTTAATTCTTACGAGATTTAGGAAACTCATTCAACAGATCAGCCTCGAAAATCAAAAACAGTTTTAAAATAGTTTAAGTAGAATAAAAATACAGGATGTATAAGAAGATAGTAGAATAAAATATTTTTAAATATAGGATGAAATTAAATAGAACGAAAAATAATTAGCATGGCCTAAAAACGAATTGTTGCAAAAAGGTTTTAAGGAAGATGCTAGAATAATTAAACATGTATTGGAAAATTCTGAAATTTTACAGGGAGAAGAAAATAATATTTTAATTTTTGTACGAGAATCAAAATAATTCAAATTTACCAATACTTTGCAATAAATAATACGAAAAAAAATGTGCATCGTGATGGAATACAAGTATTTATATTTCATATCAATGTATGAGCTTAAGAAATAATTAAAATTAAATATTTTATAAATAAAAAACAGATTTTAATTTTAAAAAATTAAAATTTGATTTTCATTCAATACTTTTTGATAAAAAACTTAATTCTCCCCCTCATTCAGCCATTTTGATTTCCGTAACATTATAGAATTTCTACTTTCTTCCTAAGACCTTGACTATTTTATCTATTTTGAATGCAAAAAAGTTTGTCCGAAAGAGTAAAAAAAATAATGATCTCTGCAGAGCTATATTTTATTTCCGATTTTCGAAAAATGCCAAAATATTTTTAAAGACCGATTGGGTCATTCATTAAAACGATTCATTAAAAGAGACATAAAAAACATTTTCAAAAAATTAGGAGAAAATTCAATTCTGTAGATCCTTATTTTTTGCTTTTTCGGGTGCACTTTATTTGCATTCAAATAGATAAAATTGTCTAGACTTGAGGACGAAAATAGAAATTCAATATGATTTACAACACGTTCACGAAATCAAAATGACCAGTAAACGGAAGCCTTATTCGTGATTATTGGTACGGTTTTCCTGAACTGATAAAACAATAATTTGATTTATCTAGTTGTTTTAGTTACTTTTTCTTCACACTGGCAACATAACCACAAGAATAAAAGCGCTCGCCTGACTGAAATGTTGAACGTTTAACGGATGATTTTATTGTGAAATTTTAAGTAATTTGAACTGTGCTGAGTGACTTCGTCCAGTGAAACAAATGAGCAACGGATATTCTTAATTATGCACAGGCGGTTTTTCTCGCATCGTCGACTTTTCCCAAGCTTTTACCGCTGTGATGTAATTTTAATTGTAATGTGAATTTATATATGGAGAATCCTTTTAATTATAGTAAATCTTACTGTCTTAATTATAATGAATGAGTGTATTTTTAAATAAGGCAATGAATCTCCTATATACTCCTTCGTTGCCGTTGCCCATGGGTTGGTCTAGTTATAAGTTGACTTATATATTAAAAGTTTATTTACAGTTCTAACGAATAAGGTATTGTGCTACACGTGTAAAAAATCTGTGAATATTAAAAAAAGTAACCCAAAAAATTAACGTTTAAAGCAAGTCAAACAAGAAAAAAAATTAAATAAAATATTTCATATTTGGCCATTGGCGAATTGCAAATTGTTACACGCCCACAAAGCATTTGTTCTGAGGCTTTTATTTATCTTAAGCCTTCATCCGAATATCTTTCTGTCAAGAAATATTACTCAGTTAAAAATGTTTCTTTGCTCAGTGACCTTCTTTTAACGGAACGACATTTTAATCCGACTCAAATTAGGAATTGTCCTGTCCGAGTAGCTTCTGTGTTTGACCTTTTCCTTTCCCACAAAAGAAGTTCAAGTTCAGAAGCAAGAATAAGAAGCTTTAGGAAGTAAGGATGACGGAGGACGACGATTTTATAAAATTATGCCTTTTTAGAATGTTCCGTTAGAACAAAATTAGTGATTTATTTATCAGTGTCGACTTATGTCATCCAGGTTTATTATCCATAACTTTTGTCCTTAGTTTTTGTGTTGTATCGTTTAGAGGGTTATAATAGACATTTAACATTTCTCAAACATTTTGGGGAGAGGAGGGATAAATTGACTTTACTATACAGCTACCCTAAGATTTTTAGGCCAAATTCGGTTTAATTTGCAACAACTCCTTGAATTTTACATAATAATCAATATTTGACTGACTAAATCGATCTGACTAGATTCGAACATAATCGATAATAAAATTCAATCCAAATATTCAGATCCCTTAAATATTCTTGGAGGCTTAAGAGGCTCAAAATTTTTAAATATCAGTTTCAATTTTTTTTTCTTATCTGAGAAGAGATTACTTGATTTTATTAGTTGTATTTAATAACGCACTTAAGATTCATAGCGATGTATTGAAGATGAATCTGATTTATAGCGAACCAACCGAGCTCCAAACCTTAACACCAAAGCCGAGGGAAGATTTTAAGTTAAGTTGAATTTAACATCCGGCAAAACTCATTATTAATCACGACAGTTTTATGGAGCCTAGCCTCAAACACAATATCTATTGACATTCAAATACCTCTGCGAACGTTTTCAGGGTAATCCTGATCAGAAGCAGGAAACATTTCAGGTTGGAAAGTCACAGTTAATTAACTTTAATTTAATCATACTCCAATTGTTGCAGCCTTGACCGACAAAAAAAAAACTATAATACACCTCCTCCAATGTTGGCTCAAGACTATGAACAGAATTAGCAGCAATATCATGCCTCTCTCTTCTGAATTTGCATTCATAGAGTTTGTCCTTATCAAGAGGGAAATTTAGAGAGTGGGATGTCAGTTCAGGTGTCTTCTTCTTCACTTGACTGTGATTCAACATTACGAGGACTGTCGCCAATAGTCCTCGTGTTGCTTCTAAGAGCGACGTTAGTCAATCAATCAATTAATCTCCTTCCAGTTGTTATGTTAATGAAAAGTGTAGATATGTTAATGAAAAGTGTAGATTCCCTGACAAAGGCAGGCTGTTCGAGCTGATCTTTCCAACATACCATGATCTTGTTCTTTAGAATTTAACTGTTTACAGAAGAAATCAAGAGCTGTTGGATGCATTTCAACACGTCTCTCACGATCTTTACTCATTGTTTTGTAATGACTTAAAGGTTTCATTTGGATGTAATTTGTTCAGGCTAAATTAAAAAATGGACACACTAAACGCAAGAATGTAATGAATATGTAAGAGGAATCAAAAACTTCCAAATGCATCCAATTAAATTCCATTTCATATTACTAATCGTGAAAACATTTCTTAGAATCACATCCATTATTGTCTCACGTCACGTCTTGTGGGACACAGTCTATGACTTTTGTCTAACTTGTCATTGAACTAAAGACTGGCTGAGGGGTTTAAATGACGGTAGAGTTACATTTCATCAATCTGCACCAAACACTTGTTAATTTAAGCGAGAAAAACATGAACATTGCACCTAGACAAAACTCTATAAATGCAAGAAAGGAAGATAGAAAAGAGAGACGAAGTGACAAAAAAAAAATGGAGTAAGAAGTATAAAAAAAATTACTAAGATAGCCTGAGATGCATCACCTTGATGTCGTAAGCTTCTTTTTCGCCTATTGAATGTAAGATCTAGAAGAGACTTTTTACATAAAGTGATTAATACCCAATAAATTTAATTTTCTTTCCTGGTAGGACCGCAAACGATTAATTATTATATCGATAATTTGTAAACTATAACCACAAACGATTAATATCATATCGATAAGTTATAAACTATTCTGATAAAAAAACACTTTCGAAAATTTTTGATAAATAACTCATTAAAATAGATATTGTATAAAAATCAAACAGCTTGCGCCTGATTTTAAGACTTTGTCTTTCCTTTATAAAATACTATAGTGTTTCAAATATTGCCATTTTTTTTTTTATTATTATTTTTGCTGATAAAAAAATAGAAGGCGTTTCACTGACTCCGTGGATGCATTTTTTTTTGAAATTTCAATTAGTAGAACGTTTGAAATGTTAATTTTAAAAAAGTAAATACATGTGCCATCCATAAAAAAATATCTGTACTTGCGTATTTCTCAAAATAAGGTTTTTTAGGATTCTGGTACACTTCTCTCAAAATTTACTTTATGGATAACGCTGAGATTTTGCATATTATGAAATGAAACTATTTCCACTACAAAGAACACAATTCTTCTTCTGAATAACACTTACAAAGTTTCAGCATTGCACAATTTTTGTATAAGAATTACGGCAATTTGGTATCATAAACTGCTGAAATTCTTTTATAATTAGTTTTTGAAATTATATTTATGTTCAGCGCCCAGAATGTTATGTTTATAAATACTTAGAAAATGTTTAATATTATAAGTGCAGTGGATTCTACGAGTATTTAAGATATACTTACTCTAAGTGCACGACCTACAATTGTAAATACAGCTATGTATTACAAATTGCTCATACATAACTATTGATTTTTTTTACATAAACAGAAACGTAAGTATACAGTATCTCAATGTTAAAATATGACTTATATTATTTTTTTATTTATTTTTTTTTTTTTTTTAAAAAAAAAAGGAAGATTGTTTAAACTTAGCATAAAATAACCTCATTTTTCCGTGTTCAAAGCGTCTCGATTACTCTAAGGCTCTCGTCTATCAGCCATTTCAATTCCATGAGCGTAATGTTAATCCTATGAACTTTCGATTACCATCCTCAAATCTTTATTGTTTTATCTATTTGAATGCAGAAAAAGTGTGTCCGAAAAGCAAACAATAATGAAGTTTTCTGTAATATTCTATTTTGCCCCAGATTTTCAAAAAAAAAAAAACCCGCTTACATTTTAATGATTTGTTTGTGGCTTTTAGGGTCATTAAAAATATTCTTCAATGTTCTTAAATATCGAAAAAAGAATGTAATTCCTCAGAAAACCTCATCATTTTTGCTCTTTCGGGTACACTTTTTTGCATTCAAATAAATAAAATTGCTTCGATTCGAGAACGTTCCATGGTTCCATAAAAATTCCATGTGTTTAACATAATGTTCTCGAAATCAAAACGGCCGATAGACTGGAGCCTAATTAATGTTAGCGATAAAAAATAGTTGAATAAATTTAGGTTTTACAAAATTATGGCTGTCTTTTTTTAACGTTACAGAATAAAACCTAAATTCAAAACATGTTTCCACATAGAAATAGATCCTAATGTTAGTAGTATAAAACCACATATCATTAAACAGATAAAAAAAATTATAACAACGAATCCTGAAAATTCTAGAAAATAGTAAGTAAATGGATAGTTTTTTTTTTATTTTTATGTATTAATTTAAAATACGTTTGAAATTAAAATATAGGAGACGAAACAATACATTTTTTAAATATGAAATTAACTGAATCGCACTTAAATATGCAAAAATATAATCCGCTGTATGAGGATTGAAGTTAGAATATAAAAAATATTTTATATGAAAAACATTAGAGATTATGTGTCTTATTGTTGACATCAAGTGAAGCTCAGCACATAACGTAGCAAGTATATAGCACTAGTTCAACACGCAATGATTCTCGTAATTTTGAGTCTTGCAATGTGGACGAAACCCAAAGATTCTCTCCATATTAGGTCCATGATGCTGGGTTCAATTTATAACGTTAATGTAATTTCAAGAAAGATTAAAAATAAGTACGTTCTACTCTGGTTATGGTGTGACATTAGGTTATTCGTGATTTTCTCTTCGTTAACTCCGGGGACTTTATCGTAATTTGATTTGCATAAAATTACAATTTATTCCCAACAAAATGAAACGTGATTGAGTAAATTAGAAGAATATAGGAGGCGTAGTGAATGGAATAAGAGAATATGATATACAAATGAAATAGAATTGAAAGAATAATGAAAAGAAATAGAAGATACCGACATGCTGATAAATAATTGTTAATTGAATTTAAGCATCGCAGTTAATCTTTTGGATTAAAGCGAATATGAATTCTCAGTTTAAGTAATAAGGGCTGTTTGTGTGAAGTTCTAGAATCAGAACGAGTAAATTGGTAAGCTAAGACTTATAAGTTGATGATTCTTTAGATTTGATGAATTAGTTGAAATTCGAGAGCACGACCTTATCTGTTCTTCAGTGATTATAAATAAATGTTTTATCTTGCTCTTACGTATTTTTAATCGGAGTCTAATGATTATTGTTTATGCAGTTAGAAGGCAGGAAATAGAATTAAATAATGAAGGACGGTTGTCATAATGGATAAAAATTATGTCTCGGAACAAGGTCTTTAAAATACGTGAATGTGAAAGTAGAAGCTAGTTCTGGCGCAGATATGGCTATGTTGCGTCAAACAATGTGTAACTTTGATCTAGATACTAATTAGAAACGGACATTTAAAAAGAATTAGTTGACAAAAAGGAAGATCGAAATAACAGGAAGAATGCTAGGACATCCCGTGTAAGCGTCACCCGTGGTTACCAAAGACAGTTAATTCCTTATAGGAAAGAAAAAGACCACTAGGATACCTGGGGGTAACAGTATACAAATGTGAGGCTCACTTCTCTTCAGCTGTCTTTATGGATATTTTCTGGATGTTTCTTGATTCCATCAAAGTGAAACTCAAATATAAATTGAGGTGTAGTGAGAAATAGAGGAGAGGGGAGATGGAAAGTTGGGGGATGAAAGAATAATAACTAAGTTTATGGTAATAAGAAGGGTGTTAGTGTGAGATGTGCAAGGAAGTACTCTGGCTTGTATAGTGGATTTGGTGGGATTAAAACTCAAAGCTGTCAGAGCAATTGCAGTGTTTCTCGCATTGTTAATTATAGTAAGCGTATTCTTCAGTAGAATATAGAACTTGTTAGATCTCGCGGAAAAAGAATGTAAACTGAGAACACCCCCTTTTTAGAGGAATCAATAAGCATATATGCTAGATAGAATTGACTATTTTATTTAATTGTGGTATGTGCTTTCAATTAAGTTGAAATACGAATTTTATAATAAGAATAACATTTAAAATGACAGACAAGACAAGTAACAGTTTGCCGTCACAAAGCTCCCCAGGAGATGCCATAAAGTATTTTTAGTGAAGAAAATTATGCTACTGAATAAAGGAAAATGTCAAAATTCACGTTTGCAAATAAAAAAACATATTACAATTTAGGAGTGTTAAATGCACATATGAAAAGAAAAATGTCAGAAGGGGGAAAAAAACTAATTACGTATGGTTACGAACCTGAGACGACGCCTTCCTGTAACGTTTCTCTTGCAAAAGAAAAGAGACATCTGTAGAGATTTCATCAGTCAGTTAAGGAAAGCTTAAGTAATAAGCCCTTAATCTTGGCGACTTTGGTGACAAATCAAAGAATTCAGAACTTGCTGGAATCTTGGCGAAATCTCGATTGGGAAAATAGTTAAGGACTCTTCGTGAATTTTCCGTATGATGTCACATCTGGACGGAACATCTATAAAAACGCCGAGAGCCTGAGACGAAGAGACTACTTTTGGGATCAATTAGGAAGTGGTCGGCATTTGGCTCAATGAATTTGACGAGGAACTATTGATAGCGTGGCCCAGTACCCAATGAATTTATGGAATCGGCAGGTATCTACCAGGAAATTGATCGGGAACTGAGGGAGTCTGCTTTGAAAATGAAGAATGTTACTGTTGATATTAGTCCATAGTGTGAATTAGAAAGCTGGTGAACTGAACGATGCTGATATAACTATTACTGTCATTACAAGTGCTGCTATTGTTTCTCTATTTGTGTCACTAATCTATATAAGTGCTGTGTTTTTTGTTTGTGCTGTTACTGTCCTAGCTCTGCTATCTGTGCGTCGTCTGGTCTTGAATATTTATGAATAAAGTAACATTTGCCACTATCCTCCAAGTGGACTTGGATTTTCACTCGCATACATCCACGCACGATTGAATTTTCGTAACAATATATTTCTGCATATAAACCGATCATTTTTGAAACATTTTATGAGCTACATTACGAGGGGTCAACTTTCAAACAGGTCTGTTAGTTCGTCAAAAACATAGATACTCTTCCGCTAGCTCCGCGGAAATGATAAAATCGTCATAAATAACATTTTGTTTATTATCTCTTTAGCTTAAGAGGAAAATACTTCTAAATGAAATGATTATTCCTTTTTATGAAAATTAGTTGCTTTGCTTTCAAAACTGTTTATATCGCTAGATTGTTGAGTAGTTCTATTGTTAGAATTTAGATATGCACAAACGTTATCACCTATAGTTTGTTATGTGAAGTATAAGATTTTTTATTTTCGCTCATTTTTAGACAAAATTTTATGGATGCAAAAACAAGAAAAAGAAACAGATTGTTATCGATACTTCGGCTGCTGGTTAATGTAGGTAGTGTTAAATGACGATATACCTAGAGAATACTAATACATTAATTAATTGTAATTAATTTAAAATAACAGTTGATACTTACAATCAGAGTTAAAATGCTTGTTGTACTTACATTTACAGTGCAAATATGACATTTTTAGATGCTAGTCGCACACTAAAATGAGTAATTACAAAATTCTCGGACACGATGTTCTAGTCTGAAGTTTAGTTATCTGATTCTCCTTCCCTGCGGAAATTTTGGATGGAATGAAATTGGTCTCACCTCTTCCGAAATCAATGGGCATAATCCTTTTTAATCGGATAACTGAATTAATAATATCAGCTATTGGTCGCTGGGCACTCTCAACTGGAAGAGAAAATAGCACCTGCAAACTGAGCAAAAAGTGCGAAGTTGCTTTTTATTCCCAGGAGATCGGACTCTATATGATCAAGATTTGACCATAAAGTTCATGGGAAATAAAAATATTGTTTAACCTTTCACACGTGTCCAGTTGTCTTTAGCGAGGATTTTGTCCGGATGTAAGGGAGACTACTAACGATCTTGTTAAATGTGATCACCGCAATGACATATATCGTATGCAACAAATAAATAGTAATGATGTGCTATCTTCAGATAGGGTTACCAGAATTTTATCTATTTCTCTTCGTTGGAGTCTGGAGTTTTACTTTACAGTGATTTGATAGGAAAATATTCCATCCACATTATACTAGCTTGACAGCATTTTCAACCATCAAGTGACATGTTCGAACATTACAGGAAGTTCCCCGCCTTCTTTTCAGCTTTACAGTGATTTGAATTTTGGATAGAATTTCTTGAGGAAAAAAATAACGCATTTTCGTCTTAGACATGGATCGGCTTATAATCGGAAACATAATTTAAAAGCGAATTTAGAGTGAAAATTTTGCTTTAAACCAGAGTTGGCCAAACCGTGGCATCTGCGATAAATGTGGAGAATTGGGTGATTACAAGCGACGCTTCAGTCACTTCCGAGTGAGCCATCGTGGTGTCGAATAATAGCAATTGGATCAAATATATTGAAAAAAATCAAAATGTTGCAAGGGACGTTTGAAAGTTCATGATTTTGTTGAAGAAGAAAACCACATTACTCGCCTTTAAAAACTCATTTTCATTTAACGAACAATGAAATACAATGCAAATGCCTAATAACATACAAATGGAATAAATTGATTTAAAAATAAATTCATTCTTAAAAATAAAATTTGATGAGCTTTTTCCAGATCAAAACACTTCTGACGTAATTAGTTTACGGTGTTCTATACCAAATAAACATTATCAAGAACTGAGAAAATTTGCAAAAAAATATATAAGTTGCTTTGGAACCACATACAGATGAAATTAAAGTAAAACAAGGTCGCGAATTACTGATTGAAATTTGAAGAACTTGTTGCCTTCAATAATAAATTTAACACCAAACATTAAAAGACTAGTGAAATCCAAACTAGCTCAAGAGTTTCATTAATGGTAAGTAATGTTCATGTGCTGCAATGCATACTGCTTTACATGCAATAATTAAATAATTTAAAAAGTTAATTATTTCTAATTATATTAATAATTCCAGATAAAAACCAACGTTTGTGAAAACAACGTTTTTATATGGTGGGAAAGTTTATTAAAAAAATTATTTGGCTGTATTTTGCCAAATGTGGCTACCTTGGTCCGCTTCGTGGACTTAACATTCAGCCAAAAAAATTGAAAAGTTTGGCAATTTTTGAAATCACGCCAAGTGGTTGGTCTAAACTGCATTATTGAAAAAAAAAAATATTAGTTAAAACTTGTCGCAAATGTTTAAATATTGCATTGTTAGGAGAGTAAGAACGATGCTCAATGTTTCAGAGCTCTACCTTGATGAGAAGTTGGTTAAATTAATGATCGAAAATTTGATGACACACTGATACACAGACAGACACACACCAAGTGAAAAACATAAAAATGTTTTAAAAAGGTAAATAAGCATGCGTCAGGGCCAGGTCTCCTTTCAGCAAAAAGAGAGAACAAATAATTCCAAGTTGATCTCGCTCTCAGTGCCAACAACTGCAGTCCAGATTTATCTTCAGCAACTCAGACTCTCTGACCATCACCATGAAAAGATCACTCTCACGTTCAGGAGATCATTCATGACTATAGTAGACTGGCGCTTCCTTAAATTGGTGTAATTTAATTAATTTAACTTCATTACTAAGTTAATCTTTTTCCTCCCTAAAGAGAAGCAGATTCTATCCCTATCTCCGTTTACCAACCCCTAACATGAACACAAGACCGTATAAAACGAGCTCGAGTAATAATTATGGTGCATCTGCTGTCAAAAAATTGGCCACCTCTAACACATTAACGGAACTATCACATATTTATAATTCCATTAATATTCCTACTTTAGAAATTAGATACGGTGTAAATATTTTCACTATGTAATATCTATAGCTTAAAAATGTGATACTGTTTATTGTAATTTCAGAAAACATTCGATTAATAGCGAACACACATACACTGCCGACCATCCAAAATGCAAAACTATGAAGGAAGCCTTCAAACCCAGCAAAATTTTTATTGCGCATATACCGCGATGGGAAACACAAATTATCAGCATTTCAGCGCAGACGCACATCATGGATGGCTGTAATGCCACCAACAAGCTCTATATAAAGGGAGAATGTCTTTTAAAGTACTGGAATTGCTTTATCGTGTGATTGTTTTGCGTGAGCAGCTTCAATGTGGCTTGAAAAAAAATATAAGGGTCATTAGAGCATGTTTCTGAGTTCGACTGAAGAAGAATTGATATCTAAATAGAATCCACAGTATCCTGTCGCGTGGGTTGTAACCAAACAGCAATAATGCGGATCTATAATCGATGGATACAAGAAAAAAACAACTGGCACCAACTGCATCCGTTTAACCGCACTGTTATACCTCATCAAAAGTACATTGAGTGCTTGGCAGTGATGGATCGCACTGCCACATCAGCAGAACTATCCCAACATATCACACAAGGTGTCCATTGCTGAAAACCACAAGAATTTGCAATGGTGCATTGAGCGGCGGATATGATCAGCAGAATGACACTTCAGAGTCATTACAGAAGAATCCCGCATCTGCTTGTAGCTTGCCATGTAGGACGAATAAAGTCTGGAGACACTGTGGAGAGAGATGGCTTAACTAATCTTTTGCATCGCCATCTACTCCTGCAACAGATATGGTAGGGAGTGGTATTGAATTCCATTAACGCGCCTCTAGCTCACACTGCCGATGTAACGATCAGCCAGCGGTAATCTCCGAGATTTTGGAGTTTGTTAGCCCTCCCACACCTTGCATGCGGCCACATTCTAACAGGATACATGACTCGCAAAGTTCAGAATTTTTTCGCCACCAAATCGTATTTGTGCCTTTGCCCGGCTATCTCTTTGTCTATCGAGCACATGAAGACGATGATTGAAGAACAACACCAGATCAACTCTGGCAACGCATAAAGGCGTCATTAGCTGCCAAATCGTAACAAGACACTCAATACCGAGGCGTGCAGCAAAGTTATTGTCAAACGTGGCCGAAACTCTCAATATTAATATCATCCATTTCCTCAAATCGAAGAAGACTGTATTTTCAATCATTTACCATTTTACTATGTATTATCTTTCTAACAATTTTTTGGCTTTGGTATTCCTTGTCTTCTTGGTGTTGTATTTGGAAAACCAGCAAAGAAACGGTACAATTAAAACTAGTATGCAGGAATGTTTAGGTGTGTTTCGCAGTTATTTTTCGTAAATTTCTTTTTTTTCCAAATCAAGATATTTTGCGAATAAGTTTTTCTATTTGAAATAAGAAGTATTACATTTTAAAAATAACTCTTTTAAAATTCAAAATTTCTAACCTCAGCTTATTAAAATCATTAGTCGTATGATAAATGGCTTAAAGAAAATCTTCTTGCCTAAGTTTTTTTTCCCTACTTCCCCCATTTTAAGAAAAACCGCTCTTTTTTCCCTTGAATTGATAAGAACAAGCCTAAACAGAAATTAAGTTACCCCCCCCCCTCCAAACTATATTAAACAGAACTTGGAAGAATTTAAAAAAACCCGATGCAATTGAAGTTTATCTTTTGTATTGTACAAAAGATTACCGAACACTATTTTAATGCAATAAAAAGCAAACATTTATTGGAATCAGTATATGCAATTCAGAATTGATCTATTCCGTATTTAGTAATTATTTTTATTCTGCATGTAACATTGATTACACATCTGAATGAATTCTTTTTGGAAATCACTACATTTCATTTGCCAAAGAAGGAATTTCGACAAGTAACATGTCAATTATGAATCAAGTATTTAAGGGAACCAAGCACCACAAAAATGGGAAAATTATCATATATACATATCGTTTCATATCGTAGTTAACATCATCCAAAATTCTTTTCAATAAAAAAGAGTAATTTTTTAAGCTATAAGGATTTTTATGAGATTGAGAATGTCGGGACTCTTGGCTGTTTCAGGTAATTCTTCTACCATGGGTGTTGGTTGTGTTATTGAAGTTTTAGCTCGATATGAAATAGAAGTAAATCAAAAAAGTTTCAGATTACATCTTTGTCAGTGGAGTAACTTTTATAGGGAATTGATTTTATTAACATTGCACTAGAAGCAACACGAGGACGACACCTGAGCTGGCACCTCACTCTCCTAACTGCCACGCCACGCCTTGGGAGGACTTTTGAGTCTAGGCAGATATGATGTTCAACAGCCCCGGCTACACGCGGGTCATTAGTGGTAACTAAACTCGAACCCACAACTCGACGAAAACCGCTCGCCGCGACCAGACCACTAGGCTATTGCGGCCTTTCGAAGAAAAATGATGTGGGAATCTTATCAGAAAAGTAATAATCTTGTTCTTACAAGCATGCTGAATTGTTCAATTGAATATTAATATCATGAAAATTGTCAGATATTTCAACAGACAAGATACCACAACACTTCATATCCCACAAAAAGGACCAATAAATGATTTTTTGAAATCTATCTTTGTAGGTCAATTTAGTTTAGTTTTAATTAACGTCGCACTTGAAGCAATGCGAGGACTATTGGCGACGGACCTGTAATTTTGAACCTCGGTCAAGTGACGAGGACGATACTTGAGCTGTCACATCCTTCTCTTAACTTCCACACCACGCCCTAGGGAGGACTTTGGGCCCCGACAAATTTAACCTTTGTAGGTCAAACATTTATTTCCTAGTTGCTAATTATGAAAAGAATCGTAGCAACGAGGGAGGACTTTGAATCTCGACAGATTTAACATGTATCAACCCCAGCTGCATGGCGGGTCTTTAGTGGTAGAAAGACTCGAATGCAATATATGCAACTTCATGTTTTAGGAATTTCTTCCTTTGCTTCGCGCCAATCATGTCATAACCCATTGTGCATTAAATGTCACTAAACTAGAAGGCAATTTTTTAAATAAAACATTGAGAATAATGCGGATGAAGTTCTCGTGCGATGGTATTAAGATTAATATAATTACATGATTATCATAATCTCACTTTGATCCTTATATATTTATTTAAAATTTTGTGCCTACAGCATTGATGTTGTGACGAACTCGATAAAGAGTAAGTAATTAGCATAAATGTTTCTCAAGATATAACCTATTTCTAAATTTTAAAGCATATTATTCCCTGCTGATGAGCAATTTATAATTTTACAGTAACAGTAATATCACTGCCTATCATTACCAGGAGTCAAGTTTTTAATGTTTATTATACAATTTTTTGAATAATTTTGAGAGATAGTAATGTCCTGCTAAATATATCTTATAATTGAAATTATGAGAATCATTCTTTTCACACCTCAATGCAATAATTTACTTCAGAATAAAGTTGTATAATTAAAATTATATTACACTTTTCTGATCGCTCTTATGGAAGCAAAACTAAAGAAAAATGTTGACTATTTTCTATATTAATATTGTATAAAAAGATATTATAAAAATATTGAGCTATTTTAGTAGCCAATGTATTCTCAAATAAATTTATGACTAAGCATAAATTTTATTTGAAAGATTTATCAATCCACATAGTATTGAACCTATACCATGGGCAATAAGCAAAGAACCATGTAACTTTAAACAAAAATCAAGTAACATGAACAATATTTAAGCTGATGTTCCATTTCCAAAATATTCATATCACTTCATGTAAAAGTTTAGAGACCATAATGCAAGTATTATTATTATTTCTAGCAATGATTTTTGATGGAAACAAAACTTGAGCCAACAAATTTGTCTCCAAATTATAGCGAATCAAATGTACAGTTACAAAAATTAACTAAATTAATTCTCTTGCTTCCTTATGTTAAAAAAAAATGTTTTTAAAAGTTATAACAATTAAAAATGTATTAAATATCCATCATCCCTGCTTCTTTCCTCTAGGAGGAATAAAATAAATTAAAACTCACTGTCAGTGACACTAAAATACTTCAAGAAAATTAACAACAAATATGAAATAAAATATATATTTTTTCTTTTTTACTACAAAAATAAATAGAAGCCTTCAGTCGCAAATGATAAAATTTTCATTCATGCGTAAGCAGTCAAATTAGGAACATACGGATTACTTTGTCCTAGTATATCTATCAGTTCCCTGTTCTGATTTTGAAGATTAAGTATAGTTTGACAAAGTTCTTTTATTTTAGTTTCAGACTTAACAATTAGATCGTCCACTTCTTCTTTCCATTTGTTGCTGATTTGAAACTCGGCATCAAGTAATTTTTGCAGTTCGCTGCATACTTTCTTATAATGCTCTTCAGTGGAGAGCAACTGCTGGCTCAACGAGTCTTGTTTCTGTTTCGATTCTTCTCTAAGAAGAGAAATTTCAGTGGCATACGAAGTCTTTGTCCTTTTGAATTCTTTTTCTAAATCATAGTATTTTTTCTTCAGTTTCGTCATCTCATCACTGAGTTTAATTCGGTCCGAAGATGATTGGTTAAAATCTTCCAATATCTTTTGTAACCTAGTTTTAGTCGTTCTGTGTTCTTCCAGCAAACTCTGTACCTCTTGCTCTTTTGTAAATTTTAACTCCGAGACTTCGGTTTCCAGGGATTTAACTCTAAATTCATATTCATCACGTGATCTTTCAGCTATGGTCAAACGTTTGCATAGATCGTCAAAAACAGTGCTTGGTAATCCAGAAGAATTATCAGAATATAAAAGTTCTACTTTCGATTCTAAAGCTTGTTTCTCTCTCACAGCCTTTTCAAATAAACTTTGCTTATCGCTCATCTCTTGATGCAGAGTTTGGATTTCGTCCATTAAGCTCTCAATTTTCACATTTGATTCTTTCTGGATTTCTTTTATTTCCGATTTGTACCTAAAGGCAACTTTTTCTGCTTCAATATTCGTCGACAATTTAAGATGTTCTATTTCTTTCAGATACTGTTCTTCTTTGTAGGCCATTTCTTTTCTCTTCAAAATGGCTTCTTGAGCAGTCAACAAGCTCTCTTTAGCATCTTTTTCCAAAACTGCCATTTCAGATTTCAGTTTCTTATTTTGTTCTTTCAAATCGGAAACTTGAGAAGTTAGCTCAAAATGTTCAGTTTTTATCACAGACATTTCTTCTTTGGTGGATGAAAGGAAGTTTTCTGTTTCAGATAGCAGAGTTCGCAGAGAGGCAATCGTATCTTCCATTTCTGACTTCTGGGAAGAAAGATCTGAAACAACTTTTTTACTTTCAGTCACCTCATGTCTCAGCAATTTAAGTTCATTCTGATACTTATCAAGATCTGCAGATTTTGACTTAAGCTCTTGAGTTACGTTTGCTAGTTCGGTTCTATAATTAGTAACTTCAGTAGACAAAATATTTAGGCCTTTCACATATTCTTCCTTAATCTGCTCTATCAGCTTTTCACTCTCTCCTCGCTCTGATTCTACTAAACTCCGTTTGCCTACCAACTGTTCTTCTTGTTTTTCTAACTGTTTGAGAGACTCTTGCCACATTTCAAGAGCGGCATTTTTTGAAGCAACTGCAGTTCGATATTTCTGTTCAATATCACCAAATCCACTTTCAGAGATTTGCTGCTCCCTAGCGATTACGTTTTCTTTAAGCTCATTCATCAACCGCTTGTTTTCTTCATACAGCTTCGAAATCTGAAGCTTCAATTCATTCTTCTGCATTCTGAATGAATTCAATTCCTCCGTCAGCATTTCAAACGTGCGAAAATATTCTTGCGATGCAGGATTCATAATGAAAGTTTCAATCCGCAAAAAAAAAAAAAAAAAAATTGCGATAAGATTATAAGGTTACAAATAATTTCTTAGAGTAAGTGGAAAATATAAATATTGTCTTTTTTTTCTTCTTTTGTCTATGACATTTATTTCATGAAGTTGCATTTTTTCCCCAATGAAATAGATTTCTAAGTACGAATTGAAGATCAAAAATAATTATGCTTTTTATAGGAAATTAGCCTTTTCATTTTCTTTATTTCAAACAAATCTGAAAGAAAAATAAAAGATTAAGCTTTAATTTAAAGAAAATTAAAAGTTATTCATCAATAAACGATATATATAACATTAAACACTAAATTACAATCAAAATTAAAAAAAAAACTGCCTGAATAAAAACGCTTTCAGAGTAACAAATTTTTAAAAGTAAATGAACGTAAACACAGATTGATTCACACATATTTAGATATATATATCTGACTGGTTTGTAAAAATGCATTCTGTTTAATCATGTACTCAATAAAACTCGTATAAAAGCCTTTTATCATGACAAGTGCATTTTTTTTTTCAAAAGTTATACCTAAACAATCCTTAATTTTTTACAATAGATGACTTGTATCTCAAAAAGTTAAGAAAATTTAAATGATAAAGTTCTTAATATATTACATTAATAAAAGCATGATGCCTCTGTAAAAAGTATAACTTTATACAAAATGGAAAAAATTTTGAGAATTTTTTTATTCATAAAATTTGTGATTAAATATTTTAAATATCCTGTAATTAATTGTTTCCTTTAAATTAAAAGAAGGCAGGTTCCCCCAAAAAATCTATCTCGGATAAGCATAGGACCAATTAATATTAGATAGGTGTATGATACTTATTTTGGAAAAATACTCAAACTCGGAAATAATTTTTCAAATAAAAAATATCCAAATATTAATGTGTTTGATTATAACATGTCTATCCATTTTATCAGGCTGCATTGTTAAAATTAAAAAAATATCTAATAAAAATGCATATTTTTCCTTCAATACAGATTCAAACTAGAGTTTTTGAAAGGATTATGGATATTTATAGGAAACAGGTGTTATGGATTATTTTCCTATAATTCAAGGAGGGAGATTATGGAAACCACCTGTTTATCTCTTGTACACATAAGTTTCATCATTTCAATGACTTGTCACTCTCCAAACTGTTCCATCTCTTCTAAAAGAAACAACAGCTGTGAAAATTTCATTTTTGCTTTAATGATTTTCGAATTTTGTTCTTTTGCATACAAAATTATTCTCTCTCAGACCCTAAAAAACCTGTTTTCTTCATTTCAATAATACCGTAAAACGTAACTAATTTAAAAATTACAAATAGTACTGAAGTTATAAATTAAGAAACACAAAAGACCCTGGTATGGAGAATAAAGGTTTATTCTAAAACAACAAATAGCAAGTACCATAATTTTACCATATATTTTAAATCGCATCATCAACATGTTTGAATGTGAAATCATAATTTTTAGGGGTAAAAGAAAAGAATATTTATTGACATATTAATATCAAATTCTGTATGGAAAATATAGAATTCCACAAATGTGTAAAATATTATGCAAACATGTGATGAATATTATAATTTACTGATATTTATGCTTAAATTTATGCAAATAAGATAATTGAAATATTGTTTTAAAAAGGTGCATTGTGTAATGCAATAATTTTTATTAAAACCTCTTTTTTAGAAAAATTGTTTTAAAAAATTTATAAGGTACTTAACATGTTTAAGAAAAACTGATTTATTGTTATAATAATGATTCAAAAAAACATTCAAAATTCAATTATATTTTCATATCATTACATTTTTAATTATTTCAGAATTAATAAAATTCATCAAATAAAGCTAAATTTTTCATTGAAGTCATGAAGAATCTTGAATTTCTAGAAATAATTTTATATAAAGAATATAAAAGTTTATTTCACAAAACTTCAGAAAAGAACATTACTACCCACTTTTCAAAAGTATAAATTCAATTTTATCTTCACATTTATTTTCACTTACAAATAAATTAAATTTTACAAAAGCTTAAATATATTTTTAAATTTTCAAAAAAAGAAGTTTAAATGTATTTAAATAAAAGAATTTACTTAAAGAACAATGATATACACAAGTAAAATAATTAGGAAAACCAATTATACATTCACTTTTAAAGATATTCCTTAAATTTTCAAAGAAAAAAATTATGAAAATATCTCAATACTGTGACACAGGTGAAGAAATTGATATACTTCATAAAAAAATTGTAACAAAACATTTCACTGGATTTATAACAATGGGGGGATTATTAATTAACTGAATATAACCATGAAAACATAACATATTTAAGTAACTTGGAAATTAAAATATAACTACTTGAATAATTTGATCTCCTGACAATTTTTTTTTAACCAGAATTTCAAACAATACAATTTAGATTTTAAAAATTAAGTATATAAAAGCTATAACTTAAAATAAAATAATAAATAAATAAATAAAATAAAAGCAATTCATTTTTTTTTTTTTTTCATTACATAGAAATATCATGGGTTGGAGAGGAAAAACTGATCTCAAATAAAATGTATTGAGAAAAAGTTTCAGATTTTTGAATGAATTATTTCAATTTACTTTTATTTATCAAACAAAAATTCTATTAAAAGTTAAATTATCCCCCCCAAAACATTCAAATAATCAAATAGATTGTTTTTTATTAAATTTAAGGATCTCTGTGCAGTACTAAAACAGAAAATTAAAAATTGCTACATATTACAAAAAAAAAAAAGTTACAGAAGGGCCACAAAAAAATAATCTGAAATTAAAAACAGGAAGGAAAATTAATCAAGACATAAAAGTTATAGTTATGCTTTTATTGGAGTTAAAATGAATTTCCTTGAAAGCATTTTTTTATGTAGTTTTTAGCATTTGATTCATTGAAATTTTCACTAATATTTTATAAATGTGGTTAGTAATATATTAGAAGCATGTACTCATGGAAGTTAATATTGTATTTGATAGCATTTACAGCACTTCTTGCAACATTTAATTATCAAAAAGATGGTAGTATTCCTTATTCTATATTGTTCTTTTTTCTTCTTGAATTTGAAGCATATTCATGAAATTAAATAACTGCACAATTTCTATTTTGGGATCACATTTTATTTTATATTATATATATACAGTTAAACCTCTCTCTATGTATTGAATTTTTTTAAGAAACTTTGAATTTTCGTTACAATAATTTCTATACATTTGCATAAAAAATTATATTTACCTTATATTGTAAAAATTGCCCATGGAAATTGTTCATAAGAAAAGATAAAACATTAAACAAAAAAAACTATTTTACTGATTCTTAAAGCAATGAAATCTTCTGAAGTCTGGCAATTAATCACCAGATATAATATTTGAAATAAGTAATGTATATTATTCTTAGCTTCTATTCCACAAATCCCTTTCCTAACCTGGAGTTAGATTTTTACTTTAAAATTAGCTCAGCTTTAAATTTCTAATAATAAACATAGCTCTTAAATAGAAATTTTTTAATGTGAAAGAGAAGTTAAGTTTAACAAAAGATGTGGCAAGTGGGATGAAAACTAAAGAATGGCAAAAAAAAAAGTATGAAATTTCGACCACAAATATCATATCAACTATTTTGAAAATCCTTATTCAGTTACTAAAACCTTTTAAAGTGTTGGAGAAAATCAAAAAATATTTAAGACCTTAAAATTTGACAAGATCAATAAAGCAGTATAGATATGGGTAAAAATGATACCTGTGAATGAAGATAGAACATACCGGTAAATGAGCAGCTCTTTCATGATAAAATAACTGAATATGTTACATTGTTAACAAATAAATAAATAACATGCATATTTATACATTTTTATAATACATTTATTTAACTTAATTTTTCAACTTTAACCCCTAAAAATACGCTGTATATAATTGAGTTTAATAAGAAAATGATGAAAAACTTTCAATATGTATTTCTGTATTTCAAAATTTCTAGGTACCAAAATTTCCCCAGGAATTATTAAGTTCAATATACTCATATAAATGACTAACTGAATATGTATTTACAACTCTATATGAAAAAATATATGTTCTGTAATAACATGCAAAATCCTTCGCCTTTTAGAGTCTATTTGTCATGAGAAAAATTAGTTCATTAAGGATTATTTTTCATATTTGTAATGTAACATTTATATTTAATAAAAACTTCATGAATTGTGCAATTTAGTTTGCTTAGAAAATGTTAACATAATACCGGAAATCAATATCTTTATTTAATCCAAAGTAAGATTTATAGCTAATATTCATCTTTAATTATCATTCAATAAAATTATCTTTAATAAATCTGAAGTCTAGGATAAATCATACACAGCTAGAATGTTACTGGGTGCACTATTTCTACTGTTTAAAAAAAAAAGAAATTTAAAAAATGAAAGGGATTAGTGAAGTGTTTTAGATAAAATGACATACACATATATATTATAATTATTTTTTAATTCTACGACAATTAAAAATGCATTTAAATACAAATAAAAAGGTATTGAAAAATTTATACTCCAATATTGTAAAAATCCTTTACTTATTAACAAAATAACCAATAATTGAATACTAAATAAAAATTATATCTGACTAATGAATTGATCTTATTAATTAGTTTTTAATACACACACAGCAATTTAATTCTAAAAATTAAAAATGCATAGCAATGTTTGCAATTATGATACAGCTATCTTTTAAACATAAGTTATTCAATTTTAAAAAAAAAAAATTATACGATTTATTGCAAACTAAGGGGCAACATTTAAATATTGTAGCACTTTTGGGGGGAAAAATCATTTATAAATAAAATCAAATATGCTCAAAATAAAATTGTACAATGGAATTGCTTTTGTGAAAAATAAAGTATAAAGTATTCAAAATGTCAAAAGTAACAAATACATATGAAATCAAAAATTTAAAATAATAAGTTAATGAAATTCACAAACATTTGTGATGGACATCTGATTAAAAAAAAAAGAAGAAAGAAATAGAAGAAACTGGCATAGCAGATACATATCATATGAAGACCTAATTATATAGTTAAATTCACAAAACTTAATAAAAAATATGTAATACATCAAAAATAAAAATTATGATTAAGTCACATAAAAAAATTATGTCAGAAGTATGTGATAAACAAAAATAATCAAACATCATAATATAAAACTTTTACAAAACATTTTAACAAAATGCTTCATTATTAATTCAGAGCAAAGCATTCAAATAACATAACTTACCAATCCCAGCTTAAAGTTCTCCAGATTTCATATGATATAACATAAAAAAGTTATATTTATTCTGGGACTTAAAATTGCCATTGAGTGACACTAGAATGAAACATTAATAGAATCTTAAAAAATGACTTTTTTGTAAATAATTTATGTACATAAATACAGAAAACAACACGTGTGTATACACTTTCGATCTGATCAGATACTTTTAAAAATAACAAAATTAGATTGAAAAAATTAATTCAAATTAAGTCGATATAAATTATTGAATATTAATTGATAAAATATGATAATTTAACAAAATGAACAAGGAAGAACAAATAATAAAAGAATAAATATTATATATATAGTATATATATATACACACACAAAGATAACAAAACTTTTGTAAACTGAACAGCCTAGGGATAGAAAAAACTGGGTATTTTAAGTAGATTCAGACATGCACTTCAAGTCAAAAGCAATTTATAGAATTCATCATATTAAATAATCTTTAAAGTCTGATTAAAGATATTTGAATACTTGCAAATTGATGCAACCATGATGGTGAAAGTAACTAGCCCAAGTATTACAATTCCTTAAAGTCTGATAAGCCAAAGTCAGTGCAACATTGTAAATTCAAGTGTAAATTCCAATTTTTTCACCAATCAATCAATCTTGCCACTTTTCTCAGTGTATGGTTTCATACATATTTTAACACATTTTTTTTTTTTTTTCTTCTTCTTACTACCTTTTTAGAATAATTTGAATCAAATAAAGATTTAGAAAGTTGAAATGATGACTTGTTAATTAAAATGAGCTTGAAATAGTTGGTTGGAACATGAAACTGTCAAACACATGTATAACTTCATAAGTCAAAAGACTATATTTACAATCACATGTATACATCATAACAAAGAAATTGCCATGGGAAATGCAAAATGGTGCAAATGAAACACAGGGGGAAAGCATGACACCATCTTAAATCAATCAACCAAGCTATTAAATTGATGAATCCTAGCTGTTAACAATTTCTTTTACTTAAAGGAATTAAAGGAAACACTTGTTTTGAAACTATCCTTAAAAATAAAGCAATAAAATTTCCACCTGAAGAAAATCACACAGAAATTCAATTAAAATGTTTAAAACATAAGCTGAAAAATAATTAAAGCTTAAACTATGTCTTTCCAAACATGCATAAATGTAATAAGTAACTTTATTTTTGCAAATCAACATTCTTCTTCTATACGAAAGTGGCAAACTTCACCAATTGCCAGAGCACACAAGTACAGACATATATTCGAAGGGAAAAAAAAGTAATAAATTAATACATCAAAAACATACCACCATTAAATACTCTCATTGTTTAGGAAAAAATTTATTATCCAAGTTCATTGGATAGATTTTAGTAAAAATGTTTGAAAAAAATTACTTTTGAGTCAAGAAATATAAATATGTCGATTTAATTTGAATATAAAGTAAAAGTTTAAGTTTAATTTACTCAAATTTTCAGAAGTAAACATCGTTTAAAGAGTAATTTCATTGTTATTTCAACATTTTTTTTTTCCTCCAAAAAAATATAAATTATGTTTAAAATATCAGAAAAAGCGAACACAGAAATAGGGATTCTAATCCAAAAAAACCCACTTTACATTGCTTTGAAAATTGAATCTTACAATAAATAACACTTTCTTAAAGTTTTCATACATGAAAGCTAATATTCTTTGCTTCAAATTCTTATATCTTAATGAGAAATGGGAGACAAATTTTAGGATGAAAATGACCCAATACATGTACTGAAGGTACATGTATATGTATAAAAGGGTCTAAATATTAAATAATAAACAAGGCTCCAAATATTAGGATGAAAATGACCCAATACATGTACTGAAGGTACATGTATATGTATAAAAGGCTCTAAATATTAAATAATAAACAAGGCTCCAAATATTACAATATACAGATAAATAAAATGATAGATTCATTTCTAACAAAATACAGATATCCCCTGGAATAATTTATGAATTTTGCTATCAAACCAAATTGACATTTCCCACAATGAAAAATTATGAAAAGTAAAAACTGACAAAAAATTACTTTTTAAAACCACTCATGGCAGTTTTTTTAATCACTAAGTTCCAACTTTATGCTTCATGAACTTTATTTTTAGCATATACAAATATACAAGAAAGCATTTATTAACTTCACAGGAAAAATCTTTTCAAAAAAAGTTCTTTTAAAAATAAATTTAAAAAAAAGCTGGTAACTTCTCTTAATATGAAAGTAAATTTTTCAATTTAATACAAAAATTATACAGCAGTTATACTTAAAACAAATTTTTAAAAAAAAAGAGAAAGAAAATTTTCATTTAAAATTCTACTTTTTCCTTATGTGTATATATATATATATATATTAACACGGAGAAAGTTACATATTTATATACAGAAATATTGAATGACATTTTTTTTACAAGTTTCATTTTTTTTAAATTCAAATAATCATCTACATCTATTTTCACCAATGACGCTTGATGCACAAAAAAGCAAAATACAATATAGATATACCCCGGGGGTTTGCAAAGAGTTTAAGAGAGGTTAACAAAAATAATACTGCAATGGCAGAATTGCAAACTGCAAATGTAAAAAAATAACATAATAAATTTACATACATATATTTACTGTATTGTTAATAATTTGAAAAAAATAATAATAAAAGTATTCTTTAACCCACAGGCAGCAACTAATACTTTTAGTGACATAAAAATGAATTTTTCCCTAAGTGGGCAGAGGATAGATATTCTAGCCATATGTGTTTTTTGAAACAGAAATGCATAAAAGTCAATACAGATGGCAGCACATTTATTTATCCAATAATGTCCTCTGATAGAGACTGAATTTGGTCTTTCTATGCAGAAATCATGCAAATAGTATTTTAATTATTTCATACAAAATTTCTGATCTCTGAAAAACATTTCAACAAGTCAAATATATATGTGCCTTTCACCTGAATAAATTTAAACAAATGTACAAGCAAAACAATTGATTTTAATTAGGTTTCTGGAAAGTTTTAGAGGTTGATAGAGGGTCTAGCCACCATCCGCTTGGAGCACATAACATTGACCTTGGATGCATCATTCTTGCTCTATACGAGAGTGCACTCAGAATGATGTGAGGCTGTTGGGGTGGAAAATATAAGCAAACCTTGTTCACAATGTGTGACAAGGCGGGTATTGGTTTGAAAATCTTTTAATATAGCTTTTCTGTTCACTAATAATGTTCATATTTTATTGAGGCACATATGATACTCTGAATACTTTGTTTATTTTTTAATTTTTATACTTATTTTTAAAATTTATAATTAGTATTGTAAGTTTATAATATTATCGCATATTATTATTTTATTTTTATCAAAAGATATAATTTTAATTCAGCTTTATAAATTTACTAAACAATGTATAAAAAAGTTTATCTTTACACAAGGCTCTTGCTATATTCCAATAAAAACAGAAGGTGGTCTTTACAGAACATGTGCATCTTATAGCACAAGAAAACATGTCATCATTCTCGATTACTGTGTCAAACCTGCAATGTACAACTGTGTCTTGAAGCAGTTGGTCCTACTTGTTTTGAAAAATTCCAGAGTAAATAGGTCAGCTAAATTTATTAATTAACATATTTATTTCCAATAAATTAACAAATTAACTACTACACAAAATGTGGACGGACATTATCTTAAAATATATGGATAATTTGAATATATCTTTTAGTAAATATAGTGATCAAAGTTCATATCGTACAGCAATTATACTCTTAATTACTATAATTTAAAATTGCACATACATGTTGTATTTAATTTTCTTTAAAATTGTTGTATGTATACATATTAATTTTTCATAAAAAAAATTGTATGCTACAGTTTATTAATTTTGTCGTAATGGATAACCTAAATTACATTAAGTACATGGTGGCTATAACGTCTAGCCAAACCCTACGAAAAACACCCTTTATCTAAATATTTTTTTCCAAATGTTTACAGGGGGTGGGAACATTACACTTATCATGTATTTTGTCATAAAAAAGTGTATTTTAACTTTGTGCCGACAAAAGAGTTAATAAAGGACTGAGTAACACTTTATGCACAAAGGTTGTATAAGCAGGATCAAAGATGATAAGATGTAGTGTCACTTACACTGAGTTTTCACAACCTTGACAGTCTGACCATGAAAGCAATGCCTTTTCCTGATTGGATAGAAAAGCAGAAAGCAAGATAATTTTCCTGATGTAAATATTTTTCTCAACTGGATAAGCATGTTAACAGACATCCATACAAACATTTATAAACCATGTGTGATTTAGTTTGTGATCAGTAGTATACTATGATAGATTTTAGTGAAGTTCTTGTGTAAATAACTTTTAATAATTATTATACTGTAATATTAATAAGGATCATTGGTTGAAAATGGGTTGTTTGGTAAAGTCTGACAAAAAGCTGGACAAGCAGTCAATTGTTCATTCTTCAACTTCAGCGCCTGATTTCGAAACATAGGGTGATAGTATTGAAAGCTGTAGTGAGTACCATCTCAACTAAAAAAAGACACAAAAAATATTGATGAAAAGTATAAGAAAAGAAAAAAAAAGTGAAAATATGACAGCAATTATTTATAAATGGGTTTCTATTTTACCAGGGATGAGTCGGAACCCAAGCTACTTTTTGTAATGAAGCTCTTCCCAATAGCAGTTCAAAACCATTACTTCATTGTAGACACCTTGAAACAAAACATATGACTTATAAGAATAAATCTGTCAAGCATTTTAAAAGAAAATTAACAAATACTAGAAAATGCAATGTCTCTTCTCTCCTGTCAACTTCAAACAATGATAGTAAAAGGCTTTGAGTCATCATTTCAAGTAAGTTATAGAACTGCAAGACCTGGATAGGCACATAAACTAGGAAGAAATTTAATTGAACCATGTGCAAAAGATATCACAGAGAAAAGGCTATAAAGAAATTTGACATGGTTCCTTTATTAAGCAATACAATATCACACAGAATTAATGATTTAGTAAATTATGTGAAGAGTGAAGTTTTGAAGAAAATAAAATTGAATTATTTTGCGATCCTTCCAGACAAGTCGACTGATGTAGCAAATGCTGCAATATTTCTTAAGATATACTGTTAAAAGTTCAGTCAAGAAGATGTACTATTGGTCCCGCACAGCTTCCAAAACCCTCAAGAAAGAATGAGAATGTCAATAGTGAGGATCACACCCAAATGGCAGCCGTGGTGACATATAGTAATATTTAATTATATTTTTTGGTATGTAATGAAAGCAGGACTCGAGTGGGAACTCATCAGGAATACAGATGTATTTGGTCCTGTCGCAAAGACATTAGAATTTTAAGCAAATAATCAAAAGTAATTATCTCAATATAACTAAGTAAATTAATCTTACTTCAATCATAGTCTTATACCATTTCAAAGGAGTATTTGCTCACTTTATTTATATATATTGTGCAACTTGGATATTGAACCACAAACCATTGGAGCAGCACTGCCCTTTCAGTAAATTACATAACAAAGGAATAAAATTGTCAGGAAGATGTACTCAACACTACTTGAAAAGCTTTTGAAAACCTATACAACTGGAGGAGCATACACAGATGATGCAAAATCAATGACAGGAAAATATTCTGGTCTTTTGGTGCAGGTAATGAAGATCAATGAGAAAATTGAATGAACTAATTGCTACATTCATAGATAAGCATTAGCAGGTAAGCATATTCCTGAAGAGTTATCTATTACTTTAAGTAATACTATAAAAATTGTAAATGTTATAAAATTGTGTGCAAACTGCTGTCTACTCCAAGTATTTAAGTGAGCTTTCACATTTCTTTACTACTTCACACAAAAGTTAGATGACTTCCTCATGACAAAGTTTTGATATGCTTATTTCAATTGTAGTTACAAGTTCAAGCATTTTTTATTGATCCTCTTGTATAATCAATATTCTTTGGCTACAAAATTTTGCATACATATCTTTTAGTTAATTAAATGAATTAAATCTGGCTTTACAAGGCACAGGTGTCACTATTTTCAGTGTGCATGATAAAATTGAAGCCTGCTAAAAATCATTCAGGATCCAATGTTTGTTGATAAATAAGTACAAAAATTTTGGTTCTTTCAGCAGCTTTAGATCAAACAATTCCATTAACTTCATAAAAATATTAAAATAACATATGAAACATTTTCATATATATATATAATTTTCAGTGAGATTGATTGAAATGAAAAAATTCTGAGGTAAATATAAAAAGAAAAGATATTTTTAAAGAATAGTATACATTTTTAAATATATCTTATTACCATTTCCTAATAATTCAAGATGATATTTTGAATAGCCTCATTAGGTTTTAATTAACATAAAGCAGCCTTCAACTTATGAATGGAGATTTTTAAAATATTGGTCTTAAATGAAATATTACTTAAAGAAAATGATATGTACAAGCATATATTATTGCCACATGTCAATAAAATTTGATAATATTTTCATGGATGATTTTTTCATGAAAAACAATTTATAAAGCAAAAAGTTATTACATAACTGAAACTAAATTTGAAAAAAAAAAAAAATTTCTAATTAAGATTGCACTACTTAGCATTGCTTTCGCTGTATATTAATGTCACACAAGAAGCAACTAAGGGCTATTGATGACAGACCTGATAATTTTGAATCTCAATCAAGTGATGACTACAACACCCAAGTCTCTTAACTTCTACACCAAGCCAACCTGAGGACAACAAGTCATAACAGATATAATAGGCATCATCCCTATTATATGATCAGTCTTTAGTGGCATCAAGACTTGAAATCACAATTGATGGAAATAGCATTAGCTATAAATTCATGACCATGACTACTTGACTACTGCAGTACTAATATTTGGCTACTAGAATTTCTTGTTCTCTTTAACTTCACAAACTTCTAACAACATAAATGTGATAACATACAAGTATTCAGCATTAAATGTGTAAAATATAATGCTTACAAATGTTTAAACACATTGGATATTTTTTTTTAAAGTTGGAACATGTTCTATAAAAAGAAAATTTAATTATATAAAAAGTTCACAGCAAATCAAAACAAATTTTTTTTTTACAATAATTTTTTTAAATATCTTTAGAAATAATTTGCATTGAAAATTAAACATATGAATTACTATAGCTAAAATTATGTAACAAAATTTCTAAAACACGATAATTTCCTGAAAGAATAAAAATATTCATTGTTTGGAAAAAATGAATAAATAGTAACAAACGAGCACAACTTTTTCACTCATTTGTTTACATAATTTTTTTTAATTTGCTATGATATAAAAATTTATTTCTTGTGATTATTTCTATGTTCTCGGGACCCTTCATATACACCAGTAGCCAAATATATATATATATATATATATATATATATATAAAAAATTTTTTTTTTTTATTTTATGAGGTTAACCAACTAATTGTAGAGAAAACAAAGTACTATTTTTATGCTTGGAAGAGGAATCATGTACAAAATGAATAAAATAGTCCAAAGATCAATATTAATAATAATAACTATGCCAATTGAAATATGAAATACCATTTATCATTAAAATCATTATCTGTCATAACACAAAATATTATTAATTCATAAAAATTTATTTTTACTTACATTCCATCCTTTCTTGAATTGCATCTTCTGATTCAAAATTATATGTGTTTCACATAATCCAAGAGATGTCTGAAATTTTTTTTATTGTAGGTATAATTAGATTAAACATATTAAAAAATATACAAAACATTGCTAACTTACAAGCAAACTTATAACATTTTCTCCATATAATGATTATATTTGGGTTCAATCCAGATACAAAAAAAAAAGTTGGGACACAAAAATTTAGATAAAGATGTGTTTTCTATCATATACAATTTTAAATATTTTGCATGTAATAAACAAGAAGACCCACAGGGCAAATTTGGTTTTAAATCAAAAGGCTTTAGGATGGTGATTTCAAAAATCAGTCTAGAAGGACCTTTAATACATACCAGTATCAGTATGTTGTCAAAATAAAAGCATATCATAATATAAAAGAAAATTAATATATTCATTAATTTCAAAGTATGTTAATTTAGTAATCTTTTATAGAAAAAAAAACAGAGAAAAAAGGAAAGGTGGAGCATAAAATGATACATGCATTGCAAACATGATATTATTATCATTCTAAAATCATGCATGTCAAATGGATTATTAAAAGTTCATATGTTTAAAAAATTGGGGATGACAACCTTTGTTATGTATCCAAATTTAAGTCAAGTATATAAAAATTAACAAAAGGTGTACAATCTATTAAATTTTATCTAAATATAGAATGATGTCTCAGGAAGCTTCAAATAATTCATGACTAATAGATAATTAGAGCTATTTTGTACAATGTAATACAGCAAATTTTCTATTAAAAAGATATTACTTTATTATCTTTTTAAAATTTTGTGACAAAAATTACATACAAAGAAACTTCTCAATCGGTAATCATTTTTATGAAAAATTTAACTCAGTATGATAAAAAAAAATGAGAATTTTAGATATTCAATAATAGATTTTAATAAAACACATACACATTTTCCCTATGTTAAAAGTATGAAAGAAAGTAAAAAACAAGTTTAATATTTTACAGAAATTAAATTTGCTTTACAGTTAAAAATTGAACTAAGAAATTTTGGTTTTTATTGAAATGTTTCAAATACATCAAAAACAAATTTTTTTGAATTTCTCTCAATATGATTTATATTAAAGTCAACAGACCATTTCACTTTCAATGATATTATAGAAAATTAAAATTTCTAACATATATTTGGTATAGATTACAAATCAGATATCAATACTTTAGTTTTTTGTAAACAAAATTTTATTAGAAAATATTATTTGTAATTTCAGTACATAACATTTCAATGAGACAAAATTCTTATACCTGCATTAATACATCCATTGAATTGTTACAGTTGTGGTTGTACCTTATAATTTTCTATATTAAATTATATATACTTTAAACACTTTTAAAGTTTTTTAGTTCATAATTAATGCAAGTATAAAATGTTTTAATAGTTGTGTTTTACATATTTCTAAGTAACACTACTGCAAACTAAACTAGCTTTGAAATGAAATAATTCATAATTTTTACATCATTTTTTTAAGAAAAATAAATTTCTTTCGCTTTAAAACCTTTTTCTTTTTAAAATGATTCCTGCGATATATCATTTTAATAATTTTAAAATAGGAGTAGTCTTTAATATATTCACTGTTAACTTTACAGTTCAACTTTGAAATATATAATTGACTAACACAGTTTATGAATAGAATAAAATCAGATATACATACATAATTGAAATTAAAATTAGCTGCACTTAATTTTTCTAATATTAAGTCAAGTATAATTTCTATAACTGATATAAGTGGAAAAAATAAAATGTTAACTACAGCTAAAAATATTTTACTTCTGTACCTCAAATCCTAAAAATAACAGATGAAATTATTTTAATTCAATTTCTCTTTTCCAAATGCAAGCATTAAAAGTCAGACACAAAAAGTATACATGTGTTTCCTTATTATATGCAATTTTCTTCACTATTCAAATCAGCAAAATTTAAAATTAGTTGAGTGAATCAAAATTTGATTTACAACAAACTTTGCTTTTCAATTAAGTGCAATATACATATCGTAAAATTGAAATTTCTTATTCTGAAGCTGGATTGTTTTCTTTTTTTTTTGATAATTACCCAATGCTGTCACTTAATATTCCTTATAAGAAAAATTAGTGAAGTAATTCATAACTCATTCGTTACAGAAACCAAACAAATTTATTAACGTTTAATAAAACAAATAATTTTCAGAAAATTAGATATACCAAATGAAAAATTAATTTGTAACATTTCTTTATCTAATAGTGTCCATAAGAGATTTTGAATATAAAATCAATGCAACGAATTGTCTTCAACATCAGAAAAATTAAATATCAAAAACTGGGCGATTCTGTCAGTTTAATCCAGTCTTCAAAATCTATCTGAACCATATAAATACCAGCATTTCACGTAAATAAAAGACCAACATTTAAATTGCTTAGATGTTCTGATTGATTGATTGCTACGGTAATGAAAAAGCAGCAAAGTTTATTGTCCCATTTAAAATATTTCTTTCATACAATAAGTATCAAAATATTTGTTTATCAGCTACAGCACAGTCCAAAAGTTTTTTGAAAGTTATATTGCATTGCGGATATATCTTGAATATATTCCACCAAATTACGTTACACTGTAGTATCTATCACTTCAATTGAATTTATGAAAAACCTGGGGTTAAGATATGTACCTTCCCAAAAATCACCATTTTCGCGAAAATTTTCTAAAGTTTGTAACTTTTCATTAAAGCACCCATACGAGGGTTGCTATTTATATTTCTGGCCTTGGCAACAGTAAGTGTTGCCAGGCGACCGCAGACGATTTTAATCGAAAGTTTGATATTTTTAAACATAAATTCAGCAAACGATTTACCATTATAGCTTTATTTGTGTTGTTGACAGTAAATTGAAAAGTTCTTCTCTGTCAAAAAATGGAATTGAATCGTGAACATTTCCGTGCCATTATTTTTCATAACTTTCGACGTGGATTGTCAAGACAAGAGTGCTTCGATGAACTTAATTCTTTATACAGCGATAAAGCGCCATCCTACAGCACTGTAAAAAATTGGTATAACGAATTTAATCGTGGTCGATGTTCGATCCAGGACGAATCCCGTGCAGGTCGTCCAAAATCCGTTGTTGTGCCAGAAAAGATCAATGCTGTGCGTGAACTGATAAAGCAAGATCGTCATGTGACATACCGTGAGATAGAGGCGTCTTTGGACATTAGTATGACTAGCATCAATAAAATATTGCATGAACATTTGAGCGTAAAAAAAATTTGTTCGCGTTGGATCCCGCATAATCTGACAAACGCTCAAAAAAAGGCTCGTGTCGATTGGTGCAAGGAAATGTTGAAAAATACATTCAAGGTACATCAAAGGCTGTGTATAACATCTACACAGGTGACGAATCATGGATCTATGCATATGAGCCGGAAACAAAACAGCAATCAACTGTATGGGTCTTCCAAGATGAGGCAAAACCAACAAAAGTTGTTCGAGGAAGAAGCACATCGAAACAAATGATTGCCTGTTTCTTCGGCATTAACGGTCATGTGGCAACAGTGGCGTTAGAGCAACGCAGGACGGTCAATTCTGAATGGTACACGACCATTTGTTTGCCAGAAGTCATCGGAGAAATTCGAAAAAAGCAGAAGAACAGGCGAATCATTCTTCATCATGACAATGCGAGCTCTCACACATCGACTCAAACAAAGGCATTTCTGACGGAGCGAAAGATCGAACTGATGGGTCATCCGCCGTACAGCCCTGATTTGGCACCCAATGACTTCTTCTTATTCCCACACATCAAAAATAAATTACGTGGACAACGATTTTCGACCCTCGAAGAAGCGGTTGATCCATTCAAAACGCATGTTTTGGAGTTACCTCAATCGGACTGGAAAAAGTGCTTTGAAAATTGGTTCAAACGCATGCAAAAGTGTATTGATCATCATGGAGAATATTTTGAAAAACAATAAAACCAATTTCGATCCTACATATTTGTTTTTTCATTATTAGGACAGAAATATAAATAGCAACCCTCGTATTTATGAATTCAAAAATGGTTCGCCTTTGTTTCTAGAAATCCAGATTTTAAACCGGAAGTTAAAAGCTACCAGAAGTGGAATTTTTCAGCGATGCAAATGCATATTATACGTTTTCAACAACAATAAGATAGCGACGATTGCCAGTCCGGTGGATTCTTTACTCAGTGTCATATTGAAGCCTTGATTTTTTTTAAAAATTAAAACAAGCATATTAAAAAGTTCTTAATGCACAAATGAATTTAAAAAAAACATAAAAGAAAAAGGAGAGAAAAAAGGATAAGAAAGTGAGTGAATTATTTACAATGAGGATGAGATATATAATAGATTTAAAAAACTTTTTACAAGTAAGAAACATTTATATCATTTTTTTTAGCCCCTCAGTACCTTTGATAGACTATGTCTAATCTTCACCAAGAGGAGAGTATTATTTTATATGATTATTTCTTAAAAATTTATTATTATTATTATTATTGTAAAATTACAATAACTAAAATAGTTATAAATAAGGTATTATTTAAACTTTTTTTTAATGATGTGAAATCTTAAGAAGGAAGGGAAAAGTAAAAATGGTTCTTGTTTGCTGGGTGCACAGCGGTGGACAGCTAACTAGTTCAAGAGAGGAGAGGGTATTAAAAAGTTGATGAAAAGCTGAGTAGATGATGTAGGTCTTAGAGTGAGATGGTTGACTTAGAAAGTGGCTATTGAATTATACGTTTTAAATATAGAATTTGGCTTTACTTATTTTTGTTTTTTAGTCGGGGAATATCTACAAATTTTTCTATTCTTAATTTTGATTTACAGATTTGCATTTTCTGAAAAACTGCGATTTAAATTATTTTTATTACGAAAAATCTCATTTCTTTAAAAGTATTTCATATCTTCAAATGAAATTTTACCAAAATTTCATGTATATCTCTAGGTATGTTGTGAGCCTCAAGCATATCTTTTAAGTATATAACTGTTTGTTTTGGAGCTATTTTTAATTTTAAAAAGTGATATATATAATATATATTGCAATATCATGCTGTGTATATAAGTTTTGATATAACTCAGTAAGTTAAAAAGATAACTGCATTTTTCTGCTTCAGAACAACACAGATATGTATATGTTAAATATATCATTGAAACAAAATGTGAAATATATTAATAAGAAATTGTTACATGAACATTGGCGGAAATGTCAATTTTTACTAAATTTTAACGAAATGTGGCTAAAATTTGAAAAATAAAAAAAGAGGTTCATAAAAATAACTTTTGAATTTACCATTTTATAGACCATTGCAATTAAACACATAAGTGTTTTACAAAAATTTCTTTTTTATTTTATTTTATTTATTTATTTGAAAAAAAAAGTACTCTGAAGGTAAGCGCGTTCCTTAAGAGCAGTTTGCTAATGAATCGAGAGCTAAATATTTCCGCTTTTCTATTCCCCCCCCCTATAAGATATCATGTCTATGGTCGCTAAGTTCCCGAAGATTTCGAAATATTAGCTTGCATTATAATCTTCAGCTGTTTTCATTCTGTTTTTTAAAATAGTTCTGTTGATATCTTGTGGGACGAGCCAACTGATTTTGCGAGATAGTCCACCTGTTCATTCCAATTGATTTTCGAATGTTCAGGAGTTCAATGTAAAATCTTCTGATCATGAAAATGCGATTGTAAAAATATTTTACTGGCTTAATCTACAAATGACCTTTGGAAATCGAACATTGAAATTTTTAGGGTAGATAAAGCAGAGTAATAATGGGATAAAGTTAACAATGTTTTTTTTTACTTCAGTTAAATCATTTAAGGCTTGGCGACCCTAATTCTATCTTTACAGCTTGTGCTGTAAAGATAGAATTATTCTGATTTCTCTATAAGCAAAAAAGCTATTTTTCGTGATTCCCTTTGTAGATGTTAAATTTTGTTTTTTGGTGTATCCGTAACTAAATTATTAAAAAAGTCTAGGAAATTATGAAGTATTATTTAATCAAACAGTTCACTGAAAACAGAAATTTGAAATTTTTTACCTTGAAATCCAAATTCATTTGCATAAATCTCCCACGGAAGATCCGTGAAATACGTCAATCTGGGAATTGACATAATTTGTTCTGCAATAATTATCAAAATTTGAAAAACTTTTAAAATGTTGCTTTTGGGATAATATTAGGATAAGTTTCCATTATTTTTTGGATTTATAGTCTTAGGGCGACAGAAGAACATAGGAGAAAAGTTACTGCTTGATATTTAAAATATAAAAAATTATATGCCAATTGTCCTACTTTATCTGAAAGGATTTCCTGTATAGCCAGTTTTAAAAGCATTATGTTTGGTGTCCATTCTGGAAGTCCATACGCAATTCTAAGAGCTTGGATTTGCATTAAATTAAAAGAGTTTGAGCTCGTTGTCTGATCATTCATTTATGATCTTACAATTAAAGTAAAGGGTATTTCAAATGCAATAGTTGGTTAATTTATACAGATCTTTAGCTCTCCAACCATTGTACTTGCATGGTATACCTTTAAGGCATTAATATTTTTCAAAGCCTTGTTTTTCAACTGATTCATTATACAATCATTTTTTTAAAAGCAAAGTTTAGCAAAATGCCCACCTAAATATTTATTGGAGGACTGCCATGGAAGTGAGTACCCAGACAACATAACATTAGGATAAGTTCGATTTCTTTTATTTGAAAGTTCTGCTATCCTACTTTTGTCAGTGATTAAGGTAAGTTTTCAGTATTCGCACCATTTTGAGACTCTTTCTAAAATATTTTTTACAATTTTGGTACTTTTCCGTAGCATCTATTTAGCCATTGGTGATGGTTCATTTTTTTTTTTCCGCCAATCGCGAGCGATATTAAAGGCAACTGTAGTCGTACTGCTTAGGGAGAGATATGAATGCGCGCTAAGTGATTTGGTGACTTTTTTACGGCCTCCTTTCACGGAAAAATATCCAACTTTATATTGATAGTAACGCGAGAATGATGTGTATGTGAACAATGAATAAAAATATTATCAGCATACATGAAGTACTCGACTCCTGTTTTTAATGCTTCAAAGAAATCGTATTTGTAGATTGCAAACAATATATGAAAGTGAACACTGTCTTGATGTACCCCCTTTCAAAATTATTTTCCACTATGATTAAAAACCACTCTATCGGATTTGAAATGATCTCAACGATAGGAAATTATAAATATAAAGTGGTATTTCTCCTGTGAAACCCATTGAAAACATTTATAAAAAAAATCATCTAAATACATTGAATCATAAGTACTCTTGATGTCTAAGCTAATTCCCATGAAAAAGTTATTTTGCTGTTTAGCATCTACTATAGCTTTGGATACAATATAAGTAGCAGCTTAACTGTATTTAAAGGGAACAAATCCACAATGTTGTGAGTGAAATTTCGTTCGATTGTCAGAAAGTAAGAGATGCGTTCAGCTAAAATTCTTTTTAATGTTTTAGGGAAACTAGAGATTAAAACTATTGGTATATATGAAAATAGTTTCGTTTTATCTTTGCAAAGATTCGGAATCGGAAGAATGATTGCTGGTTTCCAAAACTCGGTACTATTGAATTTTCAAATAAATGTTGATAATAATCTAGAACAAAGGCAAGTTGACTTTAATTCAAATTTTTGAGAAACATGGCTGTAATCTGGTCTGAACCTGGAGTTGATTTTTTTGGATGCATGTATAGTACTTTTTAATTTCTAGATATAGAATGGCTTATTAAGTAGATTGTTTTCGTTACTGAAAAAGTCCAAAAGTATCGGCTGATGGGAAGTATTATTGAATGCAAAAAAGTTGGCAAAAATTTTGGCTTGAATTTGAGGTTGAGACAGCTGTTATTAACTTGAAGAATATTTAAATATGATTTTGGATTTTTATGAGCACAAAATTTCTTCAGGGTGTTATAGAAAGTTCCTGTATTAGATGTATTGTTGCATATATTGTGTGTCACAGTATATATATTATCATTGCCTTTTTGTGAAACCTCTCTGCTTAAATATTACTTGTACTTATTCCACAGTTGAGATGAAATATCAAGAATGACTATTTTATTCGAAAAAATGTTTTAGCTTGATGAAATTATTTCAGAATCTGTTCACTTAATTAACTACGATGAACCATTTAACAAGAACAAACAATATTTATTAATTCCAAACTATACTGGATCTCACATCTATATGCGAGTCAACGACCGTTTCGTTTTACAGCCGGTTGAACACTAAAAAATAAGCAACTCTATCTCACATTCCAAGCGAGCAGAGCGCCACCTCTTTGCCCCTTACAATAAACCTCACTGGTTTAATACAAAAAAAAAAAAAAAAAATACATCGAACTCAACAGATGTTGTTCCATTATGGTGAGAAGGATCCATTTGATAATTGTATTTCTCGAGTATTATTTTTAATTATATAAGATTCAATTTCAGTGAGGTTCATCTTTTCATTTTCTTGTTTAATCAATGCAGATTGTTTTAGTTTCATTACTTCTTGCCAATCAACTCATTTTACAAATTAATTATCCTGCTTGAGTAATGAGAACTCTGTAACGATCACACTCAATCGAGCAGTCATAAACATTGCTATTAGTGTGGTCTGACTATGTTGATGAGCATACTGAGAGATCTATTAGAGAAGCTTTTCCTATTGTACTTCTATGAATGAGAACAGTGGTATCGAAGATAATAAAATTTGAATCCGTTAATCAATCAACTAAGTAATTGCTATATTTAGAAAAATGATCTGATCCCCACAGCAGATGATGGAGATCAAAGTCCCCAACTAAGAAGGCCAGATCTGTTGATGTTTTAAAGAAAATTTTTAATTATGAGAGGTTTAGTTCCCTTGGAGAGTGGATATTTATTACATAGGAAGAAATCTTTTTAATTTCTATTTTGATTACATGTGTTTTTAGATCTCACGTATGCTCTGTTAATGTAAAAACTTATTTGGAAGAGACTTTCTATAGTATTTCTGTTAGCAGTCTTCCTCCGGGTCTGTATGTTTTTTTTAATCTGAAAAAAATTTTGCTTGGGAAATTGAATATATCATCGTCTTTTAAAAAGGTTTCCTGAAATAGCCAAAAATATGATTGTGAGAATTGAGGGGTATTTAACCAAATAAATTTATTTTTTAGACTTCTACAGTTCCATTGTAAAAAGCTCATAGGTGAAAGAGATAAAAAAAAAAAAAAGGAAAATTTTTTTATATCTCTTAATTTATACCCTTCCCTCAAGGATGTATCACAAAATTAGTAGAGAATGCGGATTTACTTGTATACTTTGAAAATTAGGAGGGAAATGTGTAGAATATATATATGCAGACATGGTTATTTCAGCCATTTTCATCCTTTTCCTGTTTTATTAGATTTATCCTTACTAAACGACATAGAGGGAGTTTGATTACCAGTGCTTTTAGTCATTCTAAGTGCCTGTTTTTTGTGGTTGAGGTTGTAGTACGATCCCGAGATTATAGAATATTGCGTAAATTTCGGAACATTGTTTCTATTGATTTTTGAAAACCTCCAAGAAAAATGCCGATATAGTTTTGTTTTTCCAATATTCTTTGAAAATAATTTAAAATTTTTTTCTTCAAATTTTTGATCTAAAAGCTCTTCATATTATTTCATTGAGTATTTATTTTTAATATTGTGGAATAGTTTTTAGTATTAGTATTCCGAAATCTTCTCATTTTCAGTAATGTTAAATATCGTATGCTCTTTTGTTCCAAAAATTGTTTCTCGTTGATGTATATGGATATTATAGAGAGAGATAGCTGAATAATTTCTTTTACAATTGATACAACTGTTATTAACTTTACACTTTCTTGATTGGGATGTGCCGCAATTACGCAAACTGTTGGTTGTTGGCAAAATAGAAGATTGATGTAGAAAACTAAGACTTTTGAAACATTGTTTTAAATTTATATTTGAAAATTTTTACTTTGTGGTCTATGAACTAAAGTTTAAAGATTTCGTGAAGTGTCGTTTCTTGGATAGTTGTTAGCATATTCGAAATTTCCAGGCTTGCTCCATTTTTTATAATAAGACGAATTTCAATATTTTCTATGCTATTCATCTCTTATAATTCTTTATATAAATCTTCCAGAAACAGAGACGAGTAGAAGTCGTGAAGTGATTCCCTCCCACGTTTAATACCTGCCCTAACTGGAACATTTGTTAATTTTCTTAAAGATAATATCCGTACTGCACATACAGTTTCTGAGGTAGAAAATCTTATTTTTTTCATTTATAGTACAAGATACATTTAGGATGTTATCATGTTTCGGAATTTTACTTTATACTTCATTATATAATAATTGTGGATAAGACTTTGTAAAACAAAAATTGGTTTTTGATTACGCTCCAAAAACATATTTATCTCGTCTAAAATTCCTTGTCTTCCTCGGAACACAAGATCCTTTTCGCTTTTAGATGTTTAAAATAATTTGTATTTTCTATCTCCATCATTCTTTACATAATAAGGACATTTAATATGGACAAACAATTACTTAAAGATGATTGTTTGTCCGTATTATATATCCTTATCTTCAAATGACTCAGCTCGAGTCTACCCGAAAAATAAATGAACATGAAATACTTACCGAACTACTTCAATAAATATAAAAAAGAAGGTACTTTAATCTCTGAAAGTAATAAAAAACGCACATACACACAAACTTTAAAAAAAATAATTTGGCAAGTCAAAACTTGATCTTTAAAAAAGTCTGTAAATATTAAAAGCATAGCAACAAAATGCAGTATTGAAAATTTAAAAAAAAAAAAAATGTTACATACATAATAAAAATATTCAGAACTAATTTAAGAAAAAAGAAAATGTAATTATACAAAAAGAAAGAAATCATTAGTAAACTATTATTGAAAAATTTTATAAATACAAGGATATTATAATTGTAAAAACAATACAAGCAAAGAGAAGTTTATAAATATAAAAATGTTATATTAACTATAGAAGAGAGAGGGAGAGAGAGATTTTATATGGTGGGGATAAATTCAGAAAAAAAAATATATTTCTTAAAAGATGCATTCGTTTGAAACTGTGAAGCGACTTTTGAATCACTTTCTATAAGTGAAAGGTGTAGCGTAGAGAGTTAAACCGTGTTTTTTTTTATTGGATATACTGGGAAAGCCAGTTTAGAGATACAAGATGTGGTAATTAAATAACAGGCCTACGTATGCTGTGCACATGATACTTGTCGGCAGGGGAGAGAGATGGATTATAGATATCGATGCTTCCGGTACATATGGTACCTTATTCCATCTTTCTATGAAATTTAATTTGTTTTTGATCCTTGCTTGAACAAGACACTCTTAAGTCTGAGTGTTGTGATTATGACAAGATTAAAAATCGTGTTATGTATTAATCGTTATGTATTAATCTAAAATTCCTAACAGAAAACTTGCAAGTGTATATTTTCAATTGTTAAAGGAGGAGTTTGGTGAAGATTGTGTGTCACATTCTCGAATTTCTGACTAGCACAAACGATTTTTTGAAGAAAGTCCTTGTCATCAAGAACTTATTGTTGAAGAAAGTTGAAGATGATAGTCCCTGTGTCATCAAGAACTTATTAAAACGTTCAAAAAATCAAAAAAATTGTACAGAAAGACCAACATTTGAGTGTTCAGATGATGGTAGGTATGATGATAGACATTGACCGAAAGATAGTAAGAAACATTTTGCATGAGGATTTGCAAATGACGAAAACATGTACAATAATGCACCAAAAAACCTCATAAGTGAGCTACGCACTAGCACGTAATATAGTCTCTGTGAAATAGTTCTTAGCGGCCAAGTGAACACAGCTATTTTTCTGACTAGTTCCGTTATTTAAGGTAATTGAGACGCCAACGAAAAGGAAATGAGCTTATTTTAAGCCAAGGACTTATCCAGATCGCTGTTGAAAAATGAAGAAATCTTCTGGTATTTTTAACACGTTCGTGGACATTAAGAATTTTAATGAGCAACAAAAATAGACAGAGGATTTATTATTAAACAAACTGCGACATACAATTCTTAAGCAGTTGTGTTTCGTCCAAGTTCTCTGTATATCATATTTTAATTGCAATATGCAATGAATTATATTGCATCTACGCTATTATCACTCTAGATGCCCACCAAATGTTTAATGCTATATTCTTTATGTATTGCGCGCATAAAAATATAAAATTATCCATCCATTATTTATAATAAGAAATTATTAAATATTTTCATCACATGGGGAAGATTTAATATTCTTCAGCGTTCTTCCCAAAAGTTTAACCAGTTAACGCGAAAAGCCTTTACGGCAATTTAATAATGATAAATTATAGGTATTCAATAGTCTAGTCCAGCGGATTTCAAACTTCTTTTTGGCGTATCCCTTGGCTAGTAACTAAGACATATATGTACCCCAAAGACAAAATTTTCTTAAACAATCACTTATTAAAGGTGTAATTCATGCTAAGAAATTTGAAAGCGGCTAGAGCTACTGACTTTAAATTGCCGGGCATTGTTCATAAAAAATAGCATTTTTGCTTCGTTTTGAAAGAACAATTTAAAATTATCAACAAAAAAATAAGTGTTTATTTACGAGATTTACGACAATGATTTCCCTTCATTAAAAATTTGTCGAGGCATTGCTGAAAGTACGAACACTATAAAATATTATAAAGGAAAATAAGTTTGTGCCACACGATTTGAAGTATCCTAGTAACGTACTATTGACTCATTTCGTAATATACAAATATTATGTAATACAAATTGTCAATAGCTTTGGGGTACCAACAATCACATTTTAAGAAATGCTGCTTTTTTTTTTTTTTAATCGTAAATGCTCACGGAATAGATATCTTGGAAAAAAATATTCTAAACAATCTCGAAAGCAGGCCTTCTGAGGTCAGACGGCAATCGAGCGAATTAATATAACTTTAACTTTTAGAAAAAACTTCTATTGATATAATTTTTTTCGATCTAAAAGTATTTAACTGAATTGTGCTTTAGAAAGGTAAGATTTTTGCTAATGAACTTATCGTAAGTTTTGATTTTTTTTTTTTTTACAGCACGTGCATTCACCAGCCCGTAATGAAGCTCCCTGAAAAAATGCTGATTTTTTTTGCTTAAAATAAAATAATTATCATGAATTTCTAAAATTCGTTACTCATTGAAACAGAATTACTTAAGCTATTGGCGTTTCAGACTATCATTTTAAAACCACAAATAATTGTACAAATGACTATGACTATAAAAATGAGAATAGTAGTTAAAATGAGAAGAATTATGATCATTATTGTAATTCTTCTGATTTTAACTACTATTCTGAATTGTCTTCAAGACATTAAAGAATATTCTAAATGTAAGGAATAAGCTTTTACAATTTGATTTGAGTTTTTAAAAACAAAAAAAAAAAATGTCTACTTAAGAATGAAATTATTTTTAGGTTTTGATTCGAGTTCTTGGCTTCTAGTAATATTCTGCCGCGAATGCATTTCTTCAAAAATCAAAGAAAATAATTTGATTTTGATTCATTAATTTATGTTTTTGAAAATTGAAAATTATATGAATAGCAAATGTACGTATTCAAATGCTATCTCATTTGGTTGTTGTATCAGCAGTTGATTTCATTAACCTGCGGCAAAATTATTTTTGTGTTACTCGATAAAGTAAATTAAAGCCATACGTATATAAAAACATTTTTAATGTATTTCAATAACAATACTCTTTTTTTTGGAAATAATTCATGGAATTAAAATAACAGTTATGAATTCCCAGTGCTCACTAGGATATAAGTAACATGCGATATAAATTACTGAAATTTCAAGAAATGTTTTTGAAACAAAGAGTATGATTGAAATTTTACAGTATATAGTGATTAACATTAACAATTTTGGAAAAAAGCTTACAGAATACAATAAATTACATCTAAAATATGAATCACATACCAAAAATGAAGTCATATTTTATAATTAAAATATTGCGGGTGCAAGAAAATTCATCCACACTCATTTTTTTTCGAATAAAAATTTATGAATCATAATATTTTCTCTCAACACACACAGATATGTTCAGGAGATTAGATCCAATGATTCTAAGGTTATGTTATTGAATGTTAAGAGGGAATGAACTAGTAAACGATTGTTTTTATTCACTTTAGAAGAAAATGCATCTAACTGAATGCACTAGAAAATCCTATAGTCTACCAACGGATATCCTCTGCAAATCAATAAAAAACATATTTATTAACAAAAACGAACATAAAGTACGCAATAAAAATATTCGAATTAGCAATAATTCGTAGTCCATAGTTCATTTCAGACATTTCCTGGGCTTCCTGAAGTTGTTTCAGTATCGATTCTGGAATCATCCTGCAGCGCTTTTGAAAAGGATCGTATTGGTTGCCATTGCTGCACTTGTACGCCTCAGCTCCCTCCCTATTCAGCCACTGGCCAGAATTAAACACCACCTTCACCAGATCACCCGCCTTCAGTAAATTAACTGGAGCATAGCTGCGCCCGACACAATCCAGTTCATCTTCATCAACACCATTGCACAAGGCACAGTGGATGTTTCTGAAATATATATTAGTATTCTTCTGCTTACGTTCTGCGTGGTAAGACAAACATTTGGACATGGTGTCATTATGTGGGTAACCAGTGGGACATTCTGTTACCAAATTGGGAGCGCAGTAATTCAGTTTGCTCCCCAAGTTGGAAGGCTGGAGAAAGGTTATAGTACACGCTATAAAGCCCTCCTTAACTTTTAAACCCCACTCTTCGAGATCCCGATCAAAGGTCAAATGATCCTCGATGTAATTCCGACTGAAACTCTTGCCACCATGCTTAGCTGGACACGCCACCTGAACAGCCCACTGCCTCAAGTTACTGATATCCTCGTGATTGCACACGGCACAGTGATGGTTCCAGTACGTAATCTTTGTCTTGATAGATGACACCAGGAGATTGCCCAAGACATCTGCCTTGTCATAAATGCTCTCCGTGCATATTTTATCGTGAAAATCACGGCCAGAGAAGGATTCAGAGCAAGATCTCTTGGCATAGACAGGCGTGTAGGTTCTGTCGCTGTGACACAAGTACATGTCTTTCTCGGCAGCCATCAAATCGAAATGGTCAGAATCTAAACAGCACGTGCCGTATTTATAACAGTCGCTGTCACAGCTACAAGTACGGAAGAGGTCACCGGATCTACAATTATCGAACTTGGAACAATCATCTCCTCTTTCTGAAGTGTCCGAAGAGGCTATTGCTGCGACGAAGAGCAGAGATAGAATGATGGCAGCTACCAGTGACATCCTTTTTCATTGATTCTCAGAAATATTTCTGAAAGAAAAGAATAATTCATTAAAGTCCCATGTAATGTTAATTCCACATCCTGACACGATATAATACAAAATATATGTCACACTTGACTGCAGAAGCCTATTCAGAAGTAATTTTAATTTTAAGATTAGAAAATTGTTATTAGGTAATTAATTTGATTCTGTGAGAGAAATGGTTATATTTGTGATATGAACAAAATTATGTGTACACCTGTTAAGTTTTGAAAAAAAAAATGATTCAATATTTCTAAAATTTCATGAAGTTATATTAGGTATATATATAAATCACATACCATTCTAAATGTCAAGAAACTTTTATGAATGGGCTGATTAGTAGTATTATTTGCTTAAATACATAAAATTAAAAATTTATTTGGCATTAAAGTTTAAGAGACGAAAAATGGAGCATATTATGCATAAGGAAAAAAAAAAAAATGGCGAATTCATTTAAGCAGAAATGAATATTACACGAAAATGAGATGCTTTATTTGTAAAACCAGATCAAGATACTAATAATAGGTTATTTTCCATTCAGATCAGGATACTATTATCCACTTCCTCTCATGAATGGGCAAATTACTTACATTATTTGATTTGAAACATAAAATTCAGTTGACATTAAAGTTTAAGAGATGAAAAATGGGCATATTGTACATAGGAGATAAAAGCGAATTAATTTAGACAGAAAAGAATTATATATATGTAAAAGATGCTTTATTTGTATAAATTGCCTTTACTCATTTAAGTTGACATCCTTTATTTTTACCTTCCGATTTACCGACGTTGATATTAATAGCATTTTAGAGCGATCCTCTTCACATAAACATTCGAAATTTTTAACTCATAAAGGATATAAATAGTTGAGGGTATCTCGACATCCCGAATCGCATAAGTTTCCAACACATCAGCAGTTCCAGAATCTTAACATTTTTCGGGATGGCTTTGAGGGGATGAGAGAAATTCGCGCACGAGAGGCGATCAAGCATTCCACACCGAGAACTCAAGCTTCCGTTCCCACAGTATATTTAAATATAGCTGTAGTGTTAAGATACTAAGCAAAATCCTGAAGTAAAGATTTTTCTTGGAGTTTATTTGACTACATTCAAGTTTTCTTCAAACGGTATAATACTAATCATTGCGTTATTTTCTATTCAAAATAGGAAAATGATATTCATTCTCTTTTATAAACGTGCAGATTATTAATATTATTTACAGTAAAGTAAAAATTCTTTTGACATTAAAATGTAGGAGGCAAAAAATGGTATACATATTGTGCACAGGAAACAAAAATGAACTGAATTAAATAGAAATTAATAATGTATAATATGTTGCTTTATGTGTGAAGTCATAATTGGCAACTAATATTGGGTTATTTTGAGAGAGGAAAAAATGTTTTAATATATGTTTCAAATTCCATTCTGGGACAGTGCGCTTAGTTGAAGAAATACATTTTGGAGAAAAGGTAAATAACCTTTATTGAATCGGTATTATGCATAGGTAGACAATCAATACTCGTCCATATATGTATATGGAATAAAATAAAAAAAGGGATAGGTTTAAATATTTAAAAATTGAATAGCTAAATAATTACTGAAGGGATATAACTCATATCAGAAAGTTACGACAGTAAGTATGGATTTTGGAAATGTAAAATTATACTCTCGATTTACCGCGCAAACATCAGAGTGTGGTTAACTCAAGCTTCCAGAAAACGAAAAACGGACGATGGATGTACAAGGTCGAAATATCTTCTAACCATTCAGGCTGAATGCTTCAGGCGACGGGAAGAAGGAAATCCTGACAAGTTTTGGAAGAGTTTCAGGACTGAATAGAATGTAATTGCAGGTGGACAGTAGTCGGGTCACACAAGAAAATTTTCTTTTCTAGAATTTGAAATAAACGAACGAAAAATCGTTGTGGGAAATTCCTTCGATCTATCACATTATCGTTTCAATAAATTGAATTATCTAACATCGAAAAACGTTATAATTAAAAAAAAAAAACCTTAATCAATATTTTACGCATTTTTCATTGTCAATTTTAACTAGTTAAGGGTTTGGCGAAGTGTGCCAAATAATATAAATTTACCGTGCGAAAATATTTAAAGATTGCTTAACATAAATAATAATTGGATATTTTTATAGTTTTTCTTAGCACGCTATAAGAAAAGTATTTAGTATACAAAAAAAAATTTTTAAAAAAAAGAAAGAATAAGATGGAAAAATTCATTTTTGACTAATAATGAGGAGATCTGCCACAAATACAAGGAAATTTCACTTTTTTCAAATATGTAATCACTTGCTTAATGCTCAGTATTGTTATCGTCCGCTTGTAGAAAGGGCTTTGTAAGGGTTGAGTGTGATGCTTTTTGTTTACTCAACAACCCAGGGAGATAAAAACACTCGAAAAAGAAGGAGATATCTGGAATCTATCGCAAGTGACGCACGCTTTAAAAGCAAACGACGCTGTTCATAAACTTTATGCGAAAAAGGTATGAACGAATAAAGTAAATTGTTATTGTTATGACTACATTCCTTTCATTCGTCTGAAGTTTAAAGACAAAAAGGGTTTTAAAAATTAAGTAAAAAGTAAGAGTGATGAGGTTATTAAGAAAGTAGAACACACAAGAAACTGAAAAGAAAATTATTAGTCAGAAGTGAGATGTAAGTAGTAAAAAAATAAGCTGTATTTGCTACAGTATATATTGAAATAAACCTGAGTCATGAAAATATAATTATTCAACGGATATTCAGGTATACTAACCATGCAATTAGAATTATTTAAGGAACACATGATATATATATAATTTTATTCAAGAAAATCTTGAGGATGTTCCTACTCCTTCAAAAATTATTCATACTTTTAAAGGTAAAAAGATTTTATTTACTGATCAAAATATCCAGAAATAGTGGGAAAGTATTCTTAAAATCAAAAATGCAACGATGAAAATGTTTTTTCTTCAATTACATGATTACGATTTGTATGTGCTGACAATAATCAAAAGATATAGATCTTGAACTGGTATCTTTAGTAAGTTACGATGCGATATAATATGATGTTTTGAGAGTTAAGACATGAAAATAAAATCTAATTTAAAGGAATTAATGAAATAAATTGAATAAATTAATATTTACCTTCCTCCTAATATACATAAAATAAGAAATACTAATGAATTTTTAGAAGAAAATAGTTCTTTTCTTAATCATTTTTCTCATCTCTAATTGCACATTTCGAACTTACCGAATTTTTCCTTTGTGCCGCCATTTTGGCGGTAAACTTACTTATTCTATGTCTGATACTATTTTTCTTTCTTTCGTCAGCTTAACATTCTTGATCATAATCGAATGAAAAAAATTATATATAGCTATCGTTTGTGTTTTAATCTATTCTACAATCGTTTTATAAAGGCAGAATAAAATAAAAAATATTTACATTTTTTTTTCTATTATTGGCTAAGTTCTTTTAAGGTCACAAACGATTAAAGCAAATAATGTATTGTTTATAGAAGAATCAAGAAGTTCTTAAAAAAATTACTGTAGACTTTTAGGTGGGTAGAATTAGATATTTACAGTCTGCGCTGAAATATTTGCTGCTTCATTTAAACTTCATCCATGCGCATAGGTATTTTAGGAAATGAACAAGCGGACTCTGCTGCAGGATTGGCTACGAATCCTCTGCAACTAGCATTGCCATTTTATATCCTCAAATGTATCATTTTAATAACCATGAAAAGAGCAAAGCAGGAATTAAGGAGTCTCCGGTCCCATAATAAGAATTGTGAGTCTCCGACCGGTAGAGCCCATAACTGGAGCATGGCCAGATATTCCAATGTGAGGAACGGATATTAAGTTGACTGGCCTTCGCGTTTGACACATATGCCTTATATAAAATCTTTTTGTTTGACGAGAGTGCTCACGAGTGTCCTTCCTGTTATGTACACGCACCGTTTTCCATACTTTAATCAAGTGTTTGGTGTTTCATAATCATCGTCTCGCATTTCTTAATTCATCTGTTTTAAACTTGTCTGACTTGGTGGGGGAAAATCTGACTCGCTTGTTTCCTTTGTTGTTTGTCTTGTTGTTTGCCTGTTTACAAAGCATTGGATTTTACACCATACTTAAGATTTTAACTTTATCATCTTTATTTTATCAATCTTATTATTTTATATATCATTTAATTTAATGAAATTATAAAAAAAAAACTTGTGACTTTTCAAACAAATGTTTCGCGCTCAGCGTAGCCAATACTTAATTTTGCGTTATAAACCCTTTATTATTTACGATTATTTCTATGGTAAATTAAGAGTAAATAGTTATGAATCAAAGTGGATTTTGTTAAGTTATGGGTAAATGCATTAAACGAGCAATACAACTGTTAAATATAAATCGAATCTGTTTTTCCCCTTTTTTCCCAGTCTATATATCTATTTAAAATTTTAATGAATTTATACAATTCTTTGAGTTTGGTATTTTATAATTTGTACTTTAATAAACTCGTTTTAGATATTCATAAACTTTTAAAAATTTTATAAATTATTGTTTAATAATAACGCTTTGTTTTCACATTCTTTAATGGAATGTTGATTCGTGCACCCAATCTTAAAAAGGTTTGTAATTAGAAAATGTATTCTTTGTTTCAATACAAATAAATACTTAGAAACATATTTGAACTAAAAAAACATTTAACACTTAATGCTGTTGTAGATTTTTAAGGCTTATTATAAAAAATTAAAATAATAATTAAAAATTAAAAAAATAACCATATTTTAAGAAATAGCAACCTCGAAATGGTATAAAAATATACGAGACATAATGATTTTAGTTCAAATCATGCGAAATAATGTGATTAAAATTTTTGTAGAAGGTTATCTTAAAATTTTTTAAGATACCAAACTCAAAATGGTTAAAAATAACATTTCGAAGAAATGAGCTTCAAAATTCCCAACATAACAACTAAAGTTGATCAAAAATAACTGCGTGTATTTTTAATCATATTTTGAGAAGTAAATGAAATATTTCCATGAGGTGTGTTTCAATGTATTCAGGAAAGACTATATTCTAATATATCGTTTTTTCAGAAAATCGTTTTAAAGCTTAAGGGTCCTGATATCCTTTATTTTATATTTGCAATTTATCGTATTTCTAAAAAATACGTTTTATGTAACTCATCACGGGTGCAAAAATAGAGCTATCATTTTAAAAAATTGCTCATCTAAATTTAATTTAAGTTCCAAGATTATCATTTTTGAAAACATAATTTTTTCCTAATTAACCTATCTAACATCATAAATAACGAAACTTTGATGGAAGTTTAACTTTCAATTTTTTAATGAAAAATTGTTTTACGTCTCTCAACGTGGCATTTGAGCAACATGGGGGGGGGGGGAATTGGAATATTTAAAAAATTTCAATTAGAATGAGGGGTTAATTAACAATATACGTGGCGACATTGTTAACTAGCTTCTACCTTACTCTAGTAAAGAATTTTACAACGCTTTAAACTATTCAAACCTTACTTGCCACATTCAATTTGACGTTTGTAATAATTACACTGATAATCTAACTTGTATTTCCATTTAAACATTTAAAAATATTTTATTGTTAATTTGTTTACATTTTTTTTACTAAATTCCTACATTGCGATACTTAAAGATTATTGTGCCGGTAATCCGGTTTACTGGGTTACTGGTAAATTGTTAATTTTAATTTCAATTTCTTATCTGTAATCCTACTTTTTTTTCTACCGGTAACTTGATAAATAAAGTAAATAGCTGTAATCGAAGGGAGTATCGTAAAGGTTTAATTATTCATGAGGAATACCCGAGATAACCAGATAAAAATTATTCTTCAAATGAATTGATCCGTAAATGCATAATATTGTAAATTCATGTTGTTTTCAGAAAAGCGTAGATTAAAGCAGCCCGCAGTAATGTAAAATTATTAACCCGGGTTATCGTAAAGCTTAAAATAATCAAGATAGTTTAAAATAATCAAAGCTAAAAATAATCAAGAAAGAAATTTAATTTTTATTTACTATTCTCAAGACTGTTCTACATAGTCACCCTCTAGAATTATATTTTTATCTTTATGTTTCATGACCTTCCGAAGGTTGTCACTAAAGAATTCAGTAGACTGAACGCTATTTTCTTCAGTCCACGGCTCCTTGAAACCAAACAAATCCCCTTGAATAGTTTTTATATTATGTACATAACGATAAATCAATAGTTAGAATATTCGACATGAGTGCATTCACTCCAAACAAACTATATGGTACCATTTATTGTTAATTCCAAATTTAGTCGAACACGGTTTCCGGAGAAATTAATCATAGTAGTAAAATCTATAAAGTAGGTTTTATCACCTTTTCTGCTTCTATTAACACTTTGGGATCTTAACATGATGTTGATTGAACTAAAAACCTCTCTCAATAGATGAAACATGGCTTACGAAGATTAAGGTAGTCTTTTTGAAGTGTCGTGAATAGGTTTGGTGAATTGCGTTTGAAAGCAGCGAAGAATTCAATGCTGAACATTGGGCTATTCGCGATTTTCTCACGCACTGGTTCTAAGTTCTGGTTTACTTTCTGACATTATTTAAATTTCTAACTCCTTTCCTATGAAATAAAACGTGATACACGCAGATAAGATTAAATTTAAGAAGCGAAGTGAAATAATTTTAAGGTGAATCATATAAAGCGACGAAGAATTCAATTGTAGGAGAATAGAGAGAAGTTAGTAACTGATGTACGATAGAAATTTCGGTTTAATAATTGAACATCGGCAATAGACCAACTTTGACAAAGGATGCTTTGTGGTATGAGTTCATTTTGGAAGTGGTCAGATATCCCTCTCTAAGCTTCAACACTAGAGATATTACTCGTTTGAATCCTACAGTTGGTACCTTAAGCTTAGATTATTATTCCAAGTTAAAATTCAAGCTCGCTGAAGATGAGTAGAATCAGAGAAAGGGGAATTAATTATATTTATAAAAGCATAAACGATCATAAATTGAAGAAAATTGATAAACTACGCTAATATTAATCTGATGTCTCTTTAATTTATAGAGAGAATTTCCATTACTTAGACATAGTCATCATTCAGTAACTTAGAAATAATGACAGAAGAAAAGAATAATAGGGAGACGTTACAAAGTGTTAAAGAGAGTGAGTGGAAGTTATAAATGAAGGAATAATCAGAGCCCGCACTGACAAGTGTAAGAAGTTATTGGATTGTAAACAGGAACAGCACAGGGTCAGTTAATTCGACCCTTATTTTTAAAGGTTCTGAAAAGTATAGGGAATTATCCGGAAATGTAGTAGGTTAGGGATTTTTTGAATCGTCAGAGAAGAGAATTTCTGTTTCTTTACTGTATCTATTATTTTGATTTATTAATTAATTAGCTATCTTCAAACCTTGCACCAATTATTAGTCGGCTTTTTAAAAAATTGATTTATGTACTGCATACAAAGGTCTGAATTTTACTTTTGTCTTTTGTTATCAATTAAAATGGTTTGAGAGGGCAGAGGAAAGATTCCCAATAGAAAAATCACTTTTGTTTCATATTTCTAATTCTAAGTAGTTTTTTCTGAGATATAAGAGTACGGAAGATTATTTTTTAGAAACCATTCATCTCTTTCATCTCTAGACGAAAACAACTTGACCTAATTACTTATATTTTAAAATATCAAGCAATGTATTTAATTGTCACGATAAGTGGCGCTACTAGCGCTTCACCTAATTATATATGTAACTAGAATGGGTTGTAGGAAGAACGAAATAAGGCATAGACTAAACAAATTCTATGTTGTGGGCTTGGCCCATGTACTTCTTCAAAATCGAAAATAGAGCAAAATATTAGACAAATTTTTTTTTAAATGTGTGTAATCGCGAAATTATTCGATTATCAGTACTTTTATTCCGTAAAAGGATGCGGAATACAATGACAACGAATACTCGTATGATTATAAGAACCACAACAAAGCATCATAAATTTCTTTTCACCACAAACTTGTCTCCAATTTTTGAACAAGAAACAGAAAACCACGAAAGAGATGAGCACTGATGTTCTCTTTGAAATTCGAAAAACGACTAATTTTTTTTATCCCTAAAATTTTTGGAAGGGCAAGCCTTTATTTTTTAAACAAAATTTTCTAATGTGTGCTGAGAATTATCCACAGGTACAATTAGGTAAATTATAAACTTTTGAGTAATCAAGAGTCCGAACAAAAACAATTTTATTTCAGCGACTTACTTTATTAATTTGAGACTGCGTTGATTAGTGACTCTGTGACATCGGGCTCAATTGCAATTTTCCTTCAACCGATTCCTTGGGCTTGTTTCTGATTATGTTTGAATTCAAAGTTCTTCCCAATAAAATGAAACGTGACTTATTTTTGATAAGACTGAAATTATGAAGATAAGTTATTTCCTACTTAGATTAATGTTAAACATTTAGAGACATAAGTAATCGATAATATATATGTAATCTGTTTTGACTAATGTTTATTTAATCCGAACGTAATTTACATATAGACTAATATAAATTACATTTATAAGTAGCGAATAATCAAATAGGGAGATTGGAAGTTAGTTAGTAGGAGATAGAGAAAATGAACTAAAGTGATCAAAGGGAGACATTGCTTACAAACTTACTTATGCTAAGGAGTTTCTGTATCATATCTAAGAAGTTCCGACTTTGATTAAAAGAATAGAACCCTTAACTGTGTGGCGTTGGGCCCTTCGCGATCTTCTCTTGACTAATCTCATTGACTTTATGATCTTTTGAATTGCATCAAATTACTAATTCTTCCCAACCCAACCGAAATGAAACGGGATTAGGTAAATTATATGATGATAGAAGTGAAGTGAAGTGATTTAGAGGTAATGATATAAATATGAAATAACATTAATGAAAAATGAAAGGAGATAGAGGATGACTAACAGAGAATTACTATTTGGATTGAAACTCTTGTATTAGTTTTGAGGTCTGAAACTGATTTTATACTAGAAATATTAGAATAAAAATCAGCTAATTATGAACTGATTGAAACAAACAAGTGCAGTGGTAAGGTAAGAATTTATTCATTGGTCTTAAGTTAGAATTGATAATTTAGTGGAGTTCGAGAAGCAGCGACATTAATTATTCTTCAGTGATAATTAATGAACTGTTTTATTTTTACGCATGTTTTCAATTAGAGCTGGTCTTTATTGCTCTATATACCCCCAACTTTTTTTACACGGTAGATACGTTCCTCAGAAAACCGTGCAAAAAATATTCGCGTAAAAAATATCTGCGACATGTAGTAAATTTGGAGATATGTTCCGCAACTTTAAAAAATCATGTTAGATGAAAAAACTCTAAATATTTCCCAAAAAAACCGTACAAAAAATAATACTGAAATCCATATTACATATTTATTAAACAAAAACAATTCATTTTTATTGCAAAAAAAAATTTAAATTAGTGTTCAGTGAAAATTCAATCTATTGATACATACAACATATAAAAATTCAAATTGAAATAAGGACAAAAACTACTAACTAACAACTATTCGTCGCTACTTGATAACAAGCATGCACGTTTATTACGAACTGGATCAAAAATGCTATCATCAGTAGATGTGTCAGATATGTCTTGCGAAACTATCGGCTTTGATTTTTATGAAGAATTTCGTTATTTATTAACGGCTTCTGTTGGTTTTTTGTTGTTACAAAGTCTGTTATTAGCGGCTGTTTTGGTTTCCCAAATTGCTTATGTAATTCTTAATACCCTGTTACACAAAACTTAATATTACGTTGACATTTTAATGCACGCTCTATGTTAAGATCACGAGAAAAAAAAATGTTCCATACTTGTAGCAAATTTCAGGTTCTCGCGAATTAAATGATCTATCTAGCTGATTAAATTATCTAGCTGAACTTCATCTTTGACTTCGTCATTATTGACTTCTTTATAATCATAAATTGTCATGAATTCGATCAAATCGTCCTCAACCAAATGGCTCTTTACCATCAGTTCTTCGATGTCAGCCTTTTGCATGTTGTTAAAACCTTCACCACCAATTGCACTGATAGAGTTATAATTTCAGAACACACAGCTGATTTTTGTACACTAAGAAACTTC
>BMAW01114492.1:57894-71560 GCA_019974015.1 Nephila pilipes
CATCAGATTTTAAATTATTCTCAAGACTTTTCCTTCGATGTAAATAGGAACAGAAATCAGTAAAAATTAATGCTAAATGTGCGCTACATTAGATGCTGAATTATGTATCGTGTTCTCATCACATATTTTATGATGTAACACTGACGAAACATTGTATCTTTAATTCAAAGTAATGCAGCGAATCTCTTCCTTGATAGATGTTAAAAATGATTAAACTCTTAAATAACAGAATTGTTATCACTAATCGCATAAAGTTTTAATTTATTTCTAAAAATCCATACGTTTGATATTTCTGACATGCATTTTAGATAGCGTCATATTTTACAATGATGATGATATCAAAATTAAATTGTGCCATTAAATAAAAATGATATTTTCATGTTGACAAGACAATAGTCGAAATGTTTTGCGAAGGTTATATATAAGTACTTTGATAATAGATAAAATACCTATGAAAAAGATAATACGTATAAATAGGTTTATTTTCTGTAAAAATTATTAATATTTATGTTGTTATCTCTGGTATAGGATTTTTAAGTAATTTTTAAATTTGGTAGAATAAGTATATTTTAGCAAATTTCTTTATTTTTGTCAAGTCACGTAAATCAGTCAGTATTGTTTTGGGGTTTAAAAGCATAGTACTATCGCTCCATATTTGAACGATGTTTTGCTTCTTGCTTGTTGAATTCATATTTGTTGGAGATAAAAGTTATGACATTTTAGTGAAAAAATATTTAAATGCATATTAATAAGTGTTGAATAATTTTAACGTTTTCGTTTATGTCTTTTATGATTTTTTAAGGTCTTGGTTTTCCTGTTCTTTTTTGAATGGTTGATTTACTGCTCAGTTTTGGAATTTTTGATATTCTTGGTCTATTTATAACATAATTAAAGAAAGTGTGATGACTGGATTCAAGGAACTAGTTTAAACACACATTCTCAATTCAAAGTCTGGGACAGTATTTAAATTACATTATTTCTTATTTTGTAGTTTACTTATTTCTTTTCTCTTCAGATTCGCTTTTCTTAAAATAAAGATGTGTTTATTTAACCAGGTTGTAATTTCTTAATGGTTTTACTTTTGTATTGAAGTGAGGTTCGAGAGAGAGCCCCTTATACATGATTCAATTGCAAATAAAGTGCCTTATCTTGCTCTTGCGTACCCTCCATTGGAGTCTAATAATTATTTACTAAGCAGTTAGAAGGGAAGAGAGAGATGGCAGTAGAATTATATAATGAAGGACAAACGTCACACAGTACTTATAAAGATAACATTCTATACACTTAAATAATTATATCACAAATTAAATTTTGTTTAAATTTTGTTTTCCAAATTTCCCGTAATTTTTATACAACTGTTGTGCTAAACTAAAATCTATGAGTGTTTATTAGAAATAAAAATTACTTTCACTCTATAGGAAATAGACTTATTTAACTATGCAGAAAATACTAACATGATGAGTAAAATAGAATTTGAGGTAAGTGTATCATAATTTAAAATAAATGTAGCATTTTGAGAAAAAGATAATACAGATCATTTTCTCGATGGCGCGCGCGTGTGTGTGTGGCACGTGAATTAATAATTTTAATGTTCATTTTTAGAACGATCTATCTATCAAATTCTCGTAAATAATGCATCTGAGGAATCAGAGTGGAACACTCTGTATTGTAACAGCAAAATAAAATTAAAAAAAAATGAAAAATTTGAATAACTTTAGTGTCCTCGCTACCTTAGCTCAAATTACTTAAAAGCCTACATAGAGCTAATATTAATGAATCATAGGCTGTATAAATTAGACTATGTTTAAATAAAATCAAACACATACCAAGTTTTTAATTTATGATTAAATATGAGTAGAATTTTTGTGAAAACGTCATGTATTAAATGTTAAATCTCTGGAGGCGCTATAGATTTTAAAAAAAATTTAATAACTCAAAAAATCATGAATATTTAAAAAAAATATTTCGGTAGTAGTAAAGATATTCACATCGAATTTAATCAAGAATGAATTCAAATTGGATTTTAGCATTTTGCATCTCATATCGTTTTAAAATCAAGTTACCATAGAAATCACTTTAAAATAAATTTCCCAATGCACAATTCATTTTTAGCGAAATTTGAATCGTAGTTTGTAATTGTCATAAAAAATAAAACTGCTTAACACATAAAGCAAATATTAATTTATCATTACAGTGTCGATCTTAAACATACTTCCTTTTACACAACTCTAAAATTAAAGAACAGTTTTTATTAAGGTAAATGTGACATCTACGATACGAAGAAAATAGCATATTTTATACCAAGTTTAAATAATCAAACTCAATAGTCAACGAACATCATATTTTAACTTTGTGTTACCTGACCACATATTCATCTGTTTAATGCAAAACAAATCATATTCATACACATAAATGAATGTAAATGTAATAATTGATAGCTACATTTACATTTGTAAATCATTAATTACTTCTAATACCTTTAAGTACATCTTATATAGTAAAACCTTACCTTAATAAAATGTTACGGCGTACTTTATATGAGTAACACATTTCTACTCATAATTCTTCTATTTCGAATAACCTCGATATTACTTTGTTCTCATTTAACTTTCTTCTAATACGTCTCGAAAATTCTCCGGAGATGGAAAAAAAAAAAAAAAAAAAAAAAGAAAGAAAGAAACTTGTTTTTATGGTATCAAAATATTATAATTATATTGCTGTTTCATCATTTTTGCTAAGCTTTTCATTCTTGACACTTTAATTGTCCCCTTTGGGAAAAAGAAAGAATTAACTTCTTGTCACGGTTTCAAAAATTGCAAAAAAAGAAAAAATAATGTTAAATCGATTTCATTTTAAAGATTTTTGCTATAAGATTATCACGCTTTTATTTATATCAAAATAATTGGTAAAATTTTATAGCTGAGAAATATCTTATTAAAATTTATTCAGCTTATTAACGGATCTTCATGGATGTAACGTCGTAAATTACTGTTATCAACGTTGATTTATTTGGTTTCAGAATGCCCCAGATTGAAGTAATCCGCAGTATCGTAAAGTTTTAATTATTATCCCGGGATATTGTAAGTTTTACTTATTACTAAAATTGATCCAGATAGAAGCTTATTTTTTTGTTTTCTATTCTGAATACTTTCCCCTTACATAGAGTCAACATACAGAGTTATATTTTCTTCCAATGTGTCTTGACCTTTCGACGACAGTCATTGTAAAACTCAGCAGATTGAACTCTATCTTCTCCATACTGAGGGTTACTTCAATCTGTGAATTCCTGAAAACAAACGAATCAACATTAATAACTGTAATTCATAACGTTACGTCCGTGAGGATCTAATAATATGTAGAATAAATTTTTTCCTGATATCTCGGTTATTTATTAGTAATAATTAAAGCTTTACCATATCCCTAAAATACAAATTATTCTAAGGATTAAAATGACGAAAGGAGTTGGACTTACTTACGGATTATTAATAATAGTCACAAACTACGAAAAGAAACTGATTAATTTTGTGATTAATGCACTTGGTAATGTAAAAATAACCAAGCTCTTAAAATCCTACGCACGCAGTTGATAAATATTAATTTCAGTTTCAAATAAGGAAAACTTTAGAAATGTTTTTTAAAGCTTACTCTTCATTTCCATTAAAGTGCGTTAAAGACGACAGCAAAAAATAATAATGAAAAAAAAAAAAAAAAAAGAATCGTAGTCGAAAGCAAATTTCCATCTCATTAGATGCTTACAAGGTGAATACTTAATGTCTTTTGACCTTTTGAGATACCGCAAAGTCAGTCAAAAATTCGCTACAGGCTTTTGATTGATTTTGCTCCCAAAACTTTCACGGTTCCCTTTCTTGTTTGTATCTTCTGTTTCAAATGAGCCTTTAAAATATTTAACAGAGGTCACGAAAAAAATGAGTTTGCATAAAAATGGCATAAGATTTCCAGAAATTATGCGCCAAATATTATTATTTAATTCATTTCTAAGGCGTTACACCCGGAAAGAAAAAAAAAAAAAAAACGTATCAAATAACAATTTTGTAACAATTTGGACACCAAAACGTTCAATTGAAAGCTATGTTTCAGGAAATCAAGATTGAAAAGAGGGATTGGTGTGTTATGACTTTGAGTAAATGTTGATCTTGTGACACATAAATACCCGAAATTTCGGAAGAACATACTTCAATTTAAGATATCGGTATTTTCTGTTTCTCGATAAGTCTCTCATACTTAAATAAGTCAAGAATAATTGGTATTGAGATAAATCTATATAGGGTATATATCATTCAAATAATTTGTGAACCTAAACTAATGAAGGAATGAATTAAATTTTGACTATCTTGATTTCAAGAAATAATGAAATATCTAGTAGGTTTATATGCAATAGTTTAAGACAAAAACGATAAGCATTACAAATGACGTTCAAAATACAAACACGGTAGCGGAGAAATTAAACTCATTCTTAGTTAATGCATCTTTTTTATATGAGCCGTTTTCTTTGTAAGTCGTATTAGTCCATTTTTAACAAAAAGCTGGTTAAGGATAACAATTAATGCAATCTGTTGTAAACTTTTAATCTATAAGCAGTCCGCCCCCCCCCCCCAATAATTCCTTCAAAAATTTCATCATTTTGTCATTATAAACTTATGTGGTTAAAGAAATTACAAATATGATTACTTTGAAAGTGGTGTAAATCTATTCTAGACAAGAAAAATTATACAACATAATTTCTCTGCTTCCTTTTTTTAATAAGTGTGGTAATACACTGCTCATGATACAATAATTTTTGTTCATTCATTGGAATTTTGGTGATTTCCCCGTTCATAGAAGACGAACAAATACTAACGGTGAAGAGGTAAATTGGCTGAGGGTATGTTGGATATGGATTTAAAAAAAAAAAAAATAAACCACATGCAAAGAAACACTAGATTTATAACCAAGGCGAGGAAAACTACGACAATTTGAAAATAATACTCTGATACCTTTATATCATCATGCCAGATCCGTCACATCCGAAAAATTCAACGATATGATGGATCTATTACTTTATATTCCTCCAATACATCATGACTCTTTTCAAAAACTTTCTCATATTGACAAAAATAAAAATGACGCATATTAATATAAAGTTATAATTAAAGTAATTAAGATAACATTTCCTGAAGAAATACTGATATAAAGCCTTTTTTTGTCATATTTAATAAAAATTTCATAAAAAAATTGGCTTGATTCAATTGAAATCCTTTATTTAATATTTCACAAATATATGATTCTCACATTTTGTTGGCTTCGAAAGTGGTGTAAATCCATTTGAGGTTTTCAAAAGTACATATTTCTTTCAACTAATACTTTGAAAATGAACACATTACATACTTAAATCAAATTAATATTTTAAAAACATAAAATTAGCGTATTAATGTATACTAATATTTTTCAAACCATTCAAATACAAATCCTTAAATATCGCGACATAATATATAAAATTGACTTAGACGACTTTCAGAGAAAACGGCATTTATAATGTGGGACGGCCGGTTTGTGGTTCGAGTCATTTAAATTCAATTAATAATCAGACAAGAAAGAAAAACTAATTTTTATTCTATTATTAGAATAATCAAAAACTCATTTATTATCATTAATGTGGAATGGTAACTAACTTCCGTTCGAAATGAAATATTATAACTGGAAATTCTACTTATCTCAGAGGCAAAAAAAAAAATAGAAAAGAGTAAGGAAGAATACAAAAAAAAAAAAAAAGAAATCTGAAAAAAATCTCAGCAATCCGACGAGTATTTAAGACTCTAGTACAACGGAAATTTTGATTTCGTGACTGTAATGTTAATCCTATGGAATATCTACAACTGTTCTCGAATCATTTTAAGAAATCGGAGGGAAAATGTATTTATGCAGAAACTTTCATTAATTTTTGGTTTTTCTGGACACATTTTTGCATTTAAATAGATAATGTGGTATAGATCAGAAAAATCCGATAGACAGGGATCTTAAACTTCTGGTATCAGAGTACATCGCGTGCACTATCTCGCACTGACGTTTTAGTTCATCTTAGCATTTAAATATGCCCAATCTTTCTACTCTTCTATCTGATTTCCACAACATTTCTTTCCTATTCATCACACTCTTCTATGTATAAAGCAATGTTGATTTACATAAGTCACGGTTTATTCACGAGGCGATACTCTTAATTTAGATAATGCCGTGGATTAATATAAAAAGTTAGTTGAAGGGGAACACACGTGAGAAACCCTTGCAAGCCAAAATCTGACAAATTCCATATCATTATCAAGGGATAATTACATTTTTTCCAATAACGTTTTTCTCTTTTTCTCCAAATTTTTATTCTTAAATAATTTTTCTCGAATGGTGTTTAAATTTAGTTAATATTACAGTGTCTAATCTAATAAGGTTTAAAGCACATCATTTTACAAACAGACTCATTTTGCACAAAAAACCTGATTCACCGTACTTTCGTGATCTATCAACCGATTTTTCGGATTTACCTTAAGCATTGTGGTCATTGGTTCGATACAATCGTTATTAATTTTCTGGCTAATTTTCAGCGAATTGTATGCCACGATTCAAACTGACAAAAAATAGTTAAAAGTTACGGTAAAAAAAATACACCAGTTATTACGATTCCATATTTTTAAATTCATTTTCAAAGTTTAGAAACCTTTTCTATAGGATTAAGAAACCGATAGAGGAAAATAGAATGCAAGGGGAAAAAAAAAAGATCAATAAATTTGACAGAAATGTTTTAATGCATAACGAAGCACAGCTATCCCATAAAAAAATTCTACGATTAAAAAACGCTCATTTGCGCAAACGACGTCTTAAAGCAAATGAATCGATAATTTCCATTTAACATTAAGAGCTGTTCTGTCATTAACTACGATTAAAACTGTCCAAAAAATAACAAAAACAAGAAAATACTGTACATTAGTATGTACGATTTCATATTTTTAGATTTATTTTCATTTGCTGCAAGTAATTACTGTACGAAAATTCGGTAGAAAAATTGGAATGCAGGAGGAGAATAACAAGATAATATTTTTTGACAGAAATTTAAATACATATGATTAAAAATATAAAACTACATTAGTTATAAAATGCCACGTTTAAAGTCGTTCATTTATAAATGATTTCTTCAGGCAAATAAATTCATAATTGACTTTTAAGATTAATAGATGTTTCTATAATTAATCGTCTATTTTTTCAATGTTTTTTCCTTAAAAAATCGCTCGCGGGAAAAAAATTTAGCTTCGCTGTGAAGGTCATCGAAGGTATGTTAAGAATGTCTTTCGCTAATGTTAAGGGACAAAGAACATTACTTAAACACATCGTTTGCAGATTACGTAAAATTACGTTTTTCACGATCTATTGCTAGAGTCCGGTTGACGTAAAATTATGCTTTTATACGACTGTGCGTATATTTAAATGGGAGGGGGGGCAAACTCGCTGGTCGATTATTACAAATATATGAATGGTGTCGATCGAACCAATCAGTTGCACTATTCTATTTTACGTAAAACCAGCAACTGAACCGACAGAGTTATAAAGCACCTCGTAAACTGTGCTCTGCTTAACGCATTTGTTGTGTATAGTTGAAAGATTTCTGTAAGATGAGTATTTCTGCATTGGGGTCACAGACAAAATACTTGAAAGCGCAGAAAACATTCAAGATACCGGATCATCCACGTCGAAAGCTAAGAAGATATCATCCTCCAGGAAGATTATCTATAGATATGAGGAAGCGTGTGTTGGAGAAAATCGCGGGCAAACGAAAGAAAAGAAAATTTTGCAAAGGCAATGTCGTGCATGCACAGCGAAAGACGCACAGCGCAGTGTGACGAAGCAGTAAATGCTTTTCATTCTTTCATTGAAACACATTCTTCTTGTGGTACAATACATTAAAATATTTCTAAAAGTCGTTGGTCAGGAGATTCTGACTAGTTTCTAAGGAGTAGTGTTGAAAAATAAATCATGTGAATAAATGTTCGTTTCTTGTATTTTTTTTCATATCGATTACTATTGTAACCTTCAATCATAACTTTGTTATATGTTATGTATCCATATCGTCTTTGAAAACTCTTATGATGAAAATTACCTTTACTATTATATTTTAAGAATATAATTTTTAATTTCTCTCTCTCTCTTTGGAAAATGGCCCGATATAATATATAATATTATGCTCATACTACGAGACTCCCACTTACAATAAGTTATTGGGAGTTTATTATCATATAGGACAACTTCTCAATATATTATTATTAGTTCATGAAGCTATATCCGTTTGTCACAATGTCTCCTTAATATTTTGAAATATTTTACAATTACATACGTACAGTTAAACATTAATCGAGTATCAATCAGTATGCGGCATTTCAACGTAGGATAAACTCAGAGCAGTACAGTTTAGCGCACGGCCACACAAAGTGATGAAACGTATAAATGGGAGAAACGCAGCAGCCTTATTGAAGTGAATCACCAAAATATTTCGAAATTTACATCAACTTCAAAGCAGGAAGTCAGAGTAACAAAAACAAAACTAAAACAGTAACTCCTTGGTCAATTACAACAAAAGAAAGATAGAGGAGTGAAGGAAGGTCACCAAGACAAAAAACTAAATTAAATGTATCGTTGGAGACTACGAAAATCACGCACTAGAGGAACATGCTCGCGTAATCGCTCAAATTTTCAACTTCACGTGTAGCAAGTTATTTTGTTTATCATCGTCACATTAAAAGTCAACACATTGGTTGTTGGCAACGGATCTCATAATTCGGTCAAGTGACGTTGACGTCACATGAGCTGACACCTCACTCATCAAACGTCCTCTCTGCGCCAAAGGAAGGACTTGGAACTTCGATAGATTTAACGTGCATCAACCTCGATACACAGCGTTTCTTTAGTAAAATAAGAACTTAAGCCCTCGACTGAATGAAACGAATCCTGGCCATGAGATCGCGACCATGACCTTCTAGGCTACCGCTGCCACAGGCGCATCAACTTACGTTTAATCGACAATATTAACACGGCTTCGGAGCGTTTATGGAAGGCGTTATTTCCTCCAAGTCGGGGGCTCCGAGTCCTTATTTCTCTAAAGACTCAATCTACAGAGGGTCTGCTGCACGTTGAATCTGTCGGAATTCCAAGCTCTGTCATTCGGATGCAAGGAAAGGTAAGAAATCGATAATTTGGACCTCCCTCACGTCTCAGACGCTATCTCGTCTAGACATCTTTTCACCTATTTCCCAACAACTCCTTTTCATTATATATATGTATGTATGTATGTGTGTGTGTGTTCCATATATTTGTTCGCAGATGAGGTATGAATTATTATCAAAGTTTTGCAACATAAGCATACAACTGTCCTATTAGACGACTCCCAGACTAGACGGCCGATGAATTTAGTTAAGATCAGCGATCCTCATCCGGAACAAATTTTATTTTCCTGCATCTGGGAGCTCGGCCTATAGAAGCGAGTACCGAATCACGAAATCTCATGTACCTCTATCGCTATTTTTGGCTGTGGTAGCCTAGTGATTATAGTCACGAACTCGCGGCCGGTGTTGTTTCTTCGAATCGTGGGTTCGAGCTCTGATGCTACTTAAGATTCGCCGTGTAGCAGGGCTGATGTGCGTTAAATAGGTCGAGACTCCTAGAGTTCTCGATCACGTGGTGTGGAAGTCTGAAAAGGCTTAGGCACCGTCTTTTTCATTTGACCGTGAGTGAAACTTACGAGGTTCTGTCGCCAATAGTCTCGTGTTGCTTCTAAGTAAGACATCAATAAACTATCAATAAATATATCTAATATGTTTAGTTTTTTATATCTGTTAGCACTACCTACAGACGCTCATTCCGAACTCACACATAACAAGTACCTAACTCCGATTTGTCGATGATTTGATATAGAATACTGGTAACGAAGCGAAAATCGACCCTCTAGGTACGAAATGGAATCCATATGACGAACTTTTCTTCCTCGAAAGTGAGGATATGTGCTTGAAGAGCTATTTGCCTTTGATGATGAATGTGAAAATTTTGCAGTACTTCAAATACATTGGAGAATGATTTGTTTTGTAATTGTTTAAATTTATGAAATTCTAAACCTAATTTTACTTACATCTGTCCAGTAAGAGGACCACGGATTTTAGAGGACTTTTTTTATGATTCGACTACAATCTATTCAGGTTTATTTATATATATATATATATATATATATATATATATATATGTGTGTGTGTGTGTGTGTGTGTGTGTGTGTGTGTGTGTGTGTGTGTGTAAGAGAGAGAGAGAGCGTGTGTGTGAGCGTGTGTATGAGTATTTATGCATGCATATACTTGTGTGTGTAACATATTTTTTAATGGATGAATAAAAAGTGCAATAGAAATCATAGCCAGATTGAGATCACCGTTTACGCATCAAGTCTATTTATTACTTTGAAGGAGAAAGAGGCCATTTTAAATTACGATGAATGCCATTTGAATCCTTGAGTTACAGTGTATATACTTTGAGAAGATCATCAGCGTGGTTCTGGTTATCATGGCCAAAACGGAAGACAGATTATTTTTCTTTGCTCTGAATCTACAGAAAGGGATTTTCCTTGGATGATTTGGTAATCTTGTGGATTTGGATGAATGGATTTTGAGGAATTTCTGCTGGAGACGAAGAGCCTTGTAGGGATTATCCCTACAGGTCTGCGAAGCTGGGAAATGTCTATTCAGCAGTACCATTAATACATTATTCAGCAGTATTGGAATCGTATCAGAAAGCAAGAATAAACTTTCTACTGTGAGTTAAAGAATGGTAAAAAATAGAAAATTAAATTATTTTTAATGAAATCATTATATTTATACTCTATAACAAAAAAAAAACAAAAAAATACGACGCACCAAGGAGTTGTCCGATAGGAACAAAAATTGGCGGGTAGGAAAATTATGTACTGAATAAAAAATGCTTTATTTCAGAGTTATATAGTTACAAAATAACGAGCTCAATAAGGTGTTGACCCACCTCTAGCCTAGATGCAAGTAGCCACACAACGTGGCATAGAGTGATAAAGCTCCCTGATGGTCTCCTGCGGTATTTCTAGGCATGTTTGCTCCAATTGTCGGGTTGGGTCATCAACATTCCCTGAAGATGCAGTCGCCTTCCCATCCTATCGCAGTCATGCTCGACTAGAGAGAAATCTAGTAGGCCAAGGAAGTGTTTGATAAGCTGTAATGCTGTTCATAGCAAAACGTGCCGTATGTGGTCTGGCATTATCTCGCTGAAAAATAAGACCAGGGTACTGCAAAAGGAACGGTAGCAAAAGAGGTCTCAGAATGTCATCGACGTACCGCTGGGCTGTAAGCGTGACTATAATGATGACCAAAGGGGTTCGGCTATTAAGGAAAATGGCCCCCCACACCATAACTCCTGGTTGAGGGCCTATGTGGCGTGGAATAGGGAAAGCAGAATCGGTACGCTGCTCTGGGCGTCTCCAGACACGTCATCGATGATCGTTAAGACAAAGTTGGTAGCGGGATTTGTCTCTAAACACTATATGTCCCCAGTCAGCATCATTCCAACCTGATCGAGCTAAGCACCACTGTAATCTGGCTCGTCAGTGTGCAGGTGTGAGTGGCAGGTAACGTAGCGGTCAGTACGAGAGTAGATTTAGTTCTATCAGCTGTCTGTGAATGGTCATGGGGGACATTCATGTGCGCGTCTCACGTCTGATGGTTGATAAGGATGAATTAGGCTCTGTGACAGCTGATCTGAAAATCACTCTGTCCTCCCGATCTGCTGTGGCACTAGGTCGACCACTACCATCATGATGTTGAAATCTGCCACTATCCACCCATTTTTGCCAGCATCTTCTAATCGCCGCATCGCTTCGACCCATATGACGAGCGATTCTTCGATTTCCCCTACCCGCCTCTTTCATTCCCAAGATACGACCTGTTTCAAACTCTGACAGATGCTCGTAATGAGCTCGATTACTGCGGTGAGACATTTTTTCAGTCGTTGAAAGGTATCCTAAATCGCAATGCAGCAGAAAATTTGACCATCAGATTGAGAATCGCTTCTTATAAACACCTGCTGAGTGCGCAGTTCCGATGCCCCGTAGCTCCCACTATTCATTCATTGGACACCAAATTTTAAATATTTGGATGTTCGGCTCAATTGTCTTTGTATGTGAAATCTCATTGCAACAGGGTAACTCCTTCTTGGTCTGTCATTTTCTTTTTGTTATCAAATCAACTGGAAAGTTTTATCTTATTGTGAAGTGAAAGAACATTTACATAAATAACGATACATATGTCATGCATTTAATGATATTGAACAATATAATTTCCGTCGTTCCTAGGATTGATCTATTAAAATTCCATATGCCTCGTGACTTAAGTGAGACAATTTTGTTTAATTGAATCGTTATATGCACATCTCTTTGCTCGGAATGAAAGCAAACCCATTTTTAAACGGATGATACTGGTGATGAAAAATGGATTATTTTAGAATACATCGTAATGAAAAGAGCATACTTGTTGTAAATATAAAGTTGTCAAAAACCTTTTAAAAAACTACGGAATTCCTTTGAAATAATAATATTATCACTTCACAAAAAATACGACATTCCATCAAAGATAAATCATGACATATTTATTTCCTTGTTTTCAAAAATTACACTGTTGCCAATATTAATAAAAGGAATAAAACAGACGATTCTGCCATAAAAATCAACTATTAAATTAAATATTAAAATAAAAGAGCACAGGATAAATTATTAGAATGGACAAGAATAATCTGTTCGGATACCGAAATAAGACAGACGATAAAATATTAAATTAACAACTCAAATAATAAAATATTAATCTTAGCAATGTAAATATATCTGAAGCACACTGAACATAATAATTATCATCAGAATGTATTTTATAATGTCAATGCTGCTTTTTAAAATTTATTTTTCCTAACGACTACCATGGACGCAACACTAGCAGCATGGACTCCCTGTCCCCACTCCACCAATAAATCGAGATTGAACCAGAATAAGAAAGCGCTCTGCAAAGGGTAGAACGTCCAGGAGCTAATACTTTTCAAGCTTTTGAAACCTAAAGAAAAGCTCAATTCGGAGAGATACTGTCAGCAAACGGATGATTTAAACAAAACTCTGAAAGAAAAGAGCCCAAAAATGTTCAATTTGAAGCACAATATATTTCATCATGATAACGCCAAACCACATGCTGCTTTGGCGATTCGTCAAAAAATCATAGAGGTAGGCTAGAAATTTCTGATGCATCTACCATACTCCTCATATTTAACAGCCTATAATGATCACTTGCCCATCTCCTTGCAAAACTTTTTGAAAGGATAGAATTCAAAACTCAAGCATACCTCAACCTAGCACTACTTGAGTTTTTCGCCTCTAAAGAAAAGGCATTTTTCAAAAATGGTATTTACAACCAACTTTCACCCTAGCAAGACTTAATTAGTATCTACGGAAACTATATTGATAAATATTATTAAATGTAGAAAAAAATTATTATTTTCTTTCACTTTACAAATGGACGGAACTTTCTGGTAGACCTAATATATATATATATATATATATATATATATATATATATATATATATATATATATATAT
>BMAW01114492.1:71570-130637 GCA_019974015.1 Nephila pilipes
TATATATATATATATATATATATATATATATATATATATATATATATTCTGTAAAAGAACTGAAGAATGTTACATATGATCTTATATCTCAAAAAATATTGTAATTTCAGCAAGGTATAAAAACAAAACAAATAAAATCAGAAAATTATAAAATAAATGCTCATATACGCATATGGGAACACGTTCTTGTTTCATAATAAAAAGGTCTAAAAGGAAAGTCTAGACATTTATGACCGAATTACCGAAGCAATAATTACATAATCAAAAATTCTGAGAAACTGTAATAAGATTAGAAATATATACTAGTCTTTTAAATACAATTCTAATTTATTACCAGACTTTTGTTATTTGTCAGATGTAATTACTAGGCAGATTGCAAAGAGGCAAAAAAAGTTGCGATATTGTACCAATTGTTATTAAGAATATTTATATTTTTAAATATTTATCTCAAGAAATTATTCTCAGTGGGGAAGGGGGAGGGGAGTTTCAAAATACGTGTTTATCCTTTTCCGTAAACAATCGGTTGGAATTTTAAACCAATTCAAAATGTCATTCACAAATGTTTATGTACCCGGAAAAAAACAGAATGTAAAGACAATTTTGCAATCGCATGCATTTATTTAAATCGGTAAAGCATATATGAAATGCCTTTTATTGTTACTTTGTTGCTCAAAGAAAAGGGGGAAATAGTTAAAAAATTATAGAAACATTTATTCGTTTATTGCATTTAAATCTTGGTCACGCTTTAAGGGTTTCTCTCATGTAGTTAATTATATGTTGTAATTGGACGAGTGCAAGACATTTATTATTACGTAATATAAGTGGACTGTATAGTATAAACTTTATTTCTGAACTAAATTTATTGGTTATGAACAATCTTGTTAAGAAATTCAAACGAATTAATTATCAATAATCCTATCTATAAGAGTATATCAGACAAATCAAATCCACTAAGACTTTGTATGAGTTTTTAGTTACCAACTGAATTGTATGGCATAAGCTTAGGCAACGAAGTTGGAGTGCACCAAAGGCACCAAGAATAATGTTTCTTTACCGACATTATTTAACGGATATATAACTTTGTTATAACGAGACAAAAGTTGTTATAACAAGTACATGCAAATAAAAATTAACATAAAAAAAATGCGGTAGACTGTGATTAAAAGGTGAAACCGAAACGAGATTAAATCCTTCTGTTTTAAATAATCGAGTAAAAGGTGACAAGAATCTGAACCAGAATAAATAAGGACACGGCAACTATTGATTCCATTACTCTCATAAAAACAGGTTATAAAGTTCCTCCGTTACTTCCCTGCGGAGTCATTATTAAATTCATTTGAAGTAGTCTTGAACCAACAGTTAAATGAAGAGAAAATGAAATAACGATGATAGCCAAGTTATTCTATTCAGACTGTAAATAATCAACATTGAATTCTTAACCTACTTTATCTGTGGCAATTATTTCAAACGTGCCTGATTTAACTGTTGAATAAAATAATTATTGTTCTTCTTACATGTCCGCGACCATGACCACTAAGATTCCGCGGCTACAATGAAATGTTGAAAAAAACACTCTATGTTGACATAATGGTTGTTCAAAAATTACCCGTGATAAGAATGAGGTAACTCACTATAGTATTGTCCAATGATCGTTTTCCCTTTTTCTCAGAAGTCTATGAGTAATGATGCCCTTGGTGTACCCAAAACTCATCGCGTAACTTTTCCTGCCAATAGTTCCGTACTGTTATTCTTTGGAAAGGATTCACCGCAAGCAGCTCATTCTCAACGCAAACCAAATAACCAACAGTTATTTGGTTTCTCGTTATAATGACGAATCCAAGTCTCATTGACGGTGACTGCTCGATGAAAAACGAGGACGACAACTATTACATTCAAAATTAACCTCTGAATCAGTATGAAATTCATTTAGGCTCCATTCAACAGATGGCTGCACCAAAAGGTAATACCAATTTGCTCCTTCCAACACAAGTACTTTTTGAACCATTCTCGTACATACGAAAATTTATTGATTTCACAATTACACCACATTAAATGCACAATGTTTACTCACATGAAAATGTTCGGAACTACGCATTATATAAGGGATTTAAGAAAACCAATTTTAACTGAGGTATCTCCTGATTAGTATTTTCACACACGTCACAACAACGTATGAGCTTTGGGAATTCAAGTGTAGGAAATGTATCCTTCTCAATGGAGGGATTTCCATACTCAACAAAATTTTTTGTAATGAATGACATATTTGTTTACATGTTTGTTATCCATCCCCCCAATATAACAAATCACGCATTGTTTAATTAATTCTATATAAAATTTTTTGATCAATTTCTATACTTAACACCATTTTAGAGACGTCTGGTTTAAAAGTGCGAATCAAATTTTATGATTCCATAGTAAATTAAAAAAATAACGACACAGTTAAAACAAAGTCAAGCATATGAGGATGATTCAAAAAGTACATGCTTTTTACAACAGATGGCGTTGGTTTAATCATTGGGGGCTACAACCTCGTGTATATATATATAGACCAATCCCTGATCTAATCCATCTGTGCAAAAGGTTCCTATACGTGTCTGATCAAACAAAAAAAAATAACTGAGTACCTATCGAATCAATCGGGTTCGAGTCCTTGGAAGATTTATAAATAAAGGTTCGAATACTTGACCTGTTGCAGATCCTCTCCACGATCACTTCTAAACCTCCTTATTCAGCTCAGGTATGGAACAGTTGTCTCACATTGATAACTTTAGATCAGTATCTATACCACTAACTAAACTACAGATTCTCGTATTGAATTCTTCACTGCTCATATAAGCATTCACTCAATTTCCTAAGCATTTCACGTCAACAACTCTAAACTACGTAAATCACGTTTCATTTATTGGTAAAGATTTTCATTCCACAGCATCATTTTAAAAGCCTCCAAAGTGTTAGTTGAAGAGAAAAAACCAGCCCTCATTATAATTTTACGTTTTCAAATCGATTTACTTAAATACTATATAATATGAAGATCACTTGCACCATCAATTATAGGCATATGTACGTCAAACAAGGTGCTCTCTTAACCGGCCACCATACCCTAAACTGGATAACGAAATGTAAACTTAACCAATTTGTAACGGAAACGCATATTAGATAATAACACTTGAGTAACGAATGACATGGGGAGTTCTGTTTTAGAGCTTCGTAGTTGAGCTCAGTTACGAGGAGTCATTCATTCTGTAGTTGAGTGTAAATAACTGAATAGATGAGCTGCTCGCATGAATCAAAATCAAATTCCGCGTCATTTGTCTATGACGAAGAGATTCCGATATTTAACAAATAAAATACGCGGTTTATAAAATGAAAGGCGTCACATATTATTCGCCAAGGGATCAGTAGCACCGAAGCCTTTGCACCAAGGCAGGTACAAATATTTCAATCGTGTAACATTTTAAATTCAGATACAGATATTCAGGTGGTACATTTTACATCTAAAATTCAAAAATTGAAGTGAAAAATAAATATAAATATAAGCCGAAAAACTTTTGACTGAAAAAGGATGTTATGAATAAAATATTTCTATCAGTTTGAAAATAAAACACATGAGATTCAATTTAGATAAGTAATAGATCAATTATTCTGAAGCTTAAAAAATATTTATTGCAATCAAATCATATAAAAATTTGTAAAAGCTTTCGCGCCATATTCTTGTCAAAAGGAAGCACTTATAGGTGTTCTGTCTAAAAGATTTTCGTTAGATGGATAGGGAGAGCTTCAATATTTTACAACACTTTATTAATGACTTGGACGGACGCACACAAAAAGACAAATAGTTCAAATCAAAAGGTGGGGTAAATTATTATTCTAGATCAGGGCTTCTTAAACTTTTGTCATTCACGACCCCATTTATGATTGCGAGTTTCTTGACGACCCCATTTATGATTGCGAGTTTCTTGACGACCCCATACAAACCTTGACGACCCCATGCATGAATCATTGTTTAGCTGAAAGTTGCACGTGTGTACGCGCGCGCATTCCTCCCTTTGATTGTGTGTGATATTTAGAGGTGGCGGTCAGAGTGGGAAGTCAGCGGCGCGCGGTTTATTCAACATGTATGATACCGACAAACGCATTAACAATGTATAGCCAGAGTATAATAATAGCGATCGTTTACTGCTGTCGGTGGAGATAGCTCAAAACCTTCACCAAATGCGCGTGTCTAGACGCTGCAAGTCCACTGTATTCCGCCAACTCTAGTGATGTTATAAAATGGTATATATAAATATTTGACATTAAAATCTCTCGCGACCGCTGAATTTTGCTACGCGACCCCATTTGGGGTCGCGACCCATAGTTTAAGAAGCCCTGTTCTAGATAGTAGTTCGAATTCAACGCATTCGCAGCACTGCCATGTTCTCAAGATCTGTTTACTTTCACCGAATTCGACTGGCGTTGCAATCGCAGTTTAATAAACTATACAAAAATAATTGAGCGCTCGCGACAATAGGAGCATTTATACGATCACATTGTATACAAACGTTGTTTAAGCATTCGAAGGAGGAAAAAAAATGTCTGGATAAAACAGCAGCATGTCCAGAATCCAAAATGCGTTAATTTATTTTTTTTATCCTCATTTCCTGCTCTGTTCTGTAACATTTGTCTCTACTAAGCAGGCGGTGTTTACATTAACCTAAATCTCCATACTAGCACAGTGGCGATAATATTTATTACCCTCCGCCTTGAACAAGTTTAAATAATTCATCAAAATCTTTTTCGTTAATTACGTTACTCTAAAAGTATTCATCGAACTCAGATTGTCTGAGAATTTTATTTTGCTTTAATAATAACTGAAAGACCTATTTACGCAAATACAAATAGCGATACAGTTTAATCAAAATGCTAAAAAAATGTATGTCAAAGTTGAAACAAATTAATCCTTTTTCATTCAACAAATAGCTCTTTAGTTGGTAAATGCCAAACAATGAAAATTACTCACAAGTAATTTTCGTCAAAATTTAGTTCTATTCGCACCCAATCAGTTAATGAAATTCAATTACTGTTATTTTATAGTGGAAGTTCGGAGCGCCCCCTGCAACCTCTTTGTTAAAGTAATGTTTTTGTAGTTAATTTAATCCTATGTAACTAAACTTGAATCAGTGTTACTCTGTAACTAACCAATGGAGTCATAGACTATAATTAAAAAACAAATACATAAGCATATTTCCTTTATTTTTATTTCTAACAAATTAACATAATTTAAGATAAGTATTAGAATATTTCAATTAAAAACAGAAAAAAGTTAAAAACCACCGTTTGCATTTTTGGCAAAAGTTTAAAGTGTGAACTCCATAAATAGTCTTGTTGCAAGTATACTTTGTCATTTTGCGTCTCTTAGATAATACGAATTCTGAAGTGGTTTTTTTTTTCTAAGTGTAGTATCCAGTAATTGAGCACGAAGATAATGACCATTATCAGTTAGGGAAATGTAGTTTTAATTTTACAATATAATTATCGATTTTTTCGATCTTTCTGATATAAATATTAGGTTGAAGTGTTTGATTTTCTTTTCTTTTTTTTTTTTTCTTTTTAACAATGCAAATTGTTCGAAAAACAATGATTGAAAACAGCCTTGGTTTACAGATCAAACTCATTTTAGAATAAGATTTTCCTTCTTATATTCATAAATTTATATCTTATTAGGGTAATATTTATAACATCTTAATCTTCCTCGTGTAAAAACATGACTTTTTTGAATAAAAAATTAGTTGTATAGAGATAAAATCGTGCGGATTACATTATATTAGGTTCTCGCTTCCTTCCTGAGACGAGAAGCTTCGAGACAAAATTTCCCTGATTGAAAATTAATTGCTGAGAAAATGGAATTTTAATATTTTTGCAGAATATTAAGATGTTCCTCTAAAGAAATGATACCAGCCAAATGGGTTTTGCGAACCATAGGTTAAAAACAGTCTAATATCAAGTTAATTAACCATAGATAACTGAACTTAAATCATTTTACTGAGTAATTGATAATTAACAAGTAAAAAAGAATTAAAAAGGAATATATTTGTATATATCCTTTCTTTATTTGACTAATTTAAGAGAAGTATTGGAATACTTCAATTAAAATATAGAAGAGGAGTAGAAGTTAGTGTTTGCATTCTTGACAGACTTTAGAAGTGTGCTTTCCTCAAATAGTCCTAGATACGGTGGCTATATATATGTGTGTGTGTGTGTATGTGTGTGATTAACGTTATTAACGTGTGTTTGATGATATTCAAGTGAATTAGGAGGCTCGAGACCTGTCGTGCGATTAATGGGGGGTACATTTTATACCGAACTGCTCTCAATGTCCTATAATGTCATGAATGTTTGGATAATTAGGAACCATTTCAGATGTTGTTCGCGTAATCTGATCGAGGTACTATATTGCATGGTCTACATCCAACAACCCAAACGAGTCTCTGGGATGACATTAATTAAGGCTATCCTAGCGTAATATTGAAAAATAGGACCCAAAATTGGAATATTTTTTTCGATAAAAATGCACCCAAATATTAATTTTATGTTTATCTTCACTATCCTTTAGAGAATAGGTATTTTATAATACTACTCATTTCTATATCAATCAATCCTTTTTTTTCTGATACAAAATGAGTTCCACGTTTCATCTCCTCTGCTGTAATAGGAGATACAGTATATTAAACAGTCTTTATACGTGTTCACGCAAAAAATGGTGAATTTTTGGAATATTTCTAAATTTTAAGAATGCTGCATTAAAAAACTGATATATATGTTACAACATCACAAACTTATATTACAGAACAATTTTCTAACTGTAAATGTTTTAAAAGTTACAATCAGTTTCTTTGACATTAGTCGAAAAACAGCCTTAAACCATTCAATCTTCTTTTTTTTTTTTTGAAAAACTATTATTTAGATGGTAAAAGTAATTAATTATTAATGCATTCTATAACATCTACAACCAGAAGTACGAAAAATAATTATAAATATTCAGCATAACTATAAATATTCAGTATAAATTAAATAATTTTAATCATTTTAATCCAAATGGTTTCCCAATAACATTTATACAATTTTATTTCTTAAGTAAACTGCATTAATGTTCTTAAAAAGAATGAAATTCCACGATTGTTTTTCATCTGTAAGTTTCTTTTTTTCCAAAATTTCTCATACCTCCCTCAGGAAATATAAGAAACTAGATATAAGCCACGCTGTTTAATCTTTTTATTTTAAATGCTTTATTCCAAAAATTCGTGTTCTTTGTAAGAGTAATACCATGCTATTAAATAATGACGTAATAGGAAAAACATTTATAAACATAACGAGGAAAAATTCATTCTAAAATGAGTTTGTTCTGTTAGTCAAGGCTCTTTCAATCATTGTCTTTCGAACAATTTACATAATTAAAGAAATAAATAAATAAACTCTTTTACCATATATTTTATACCACAACCATTGAAAAAATCGACAATTATGCTGTAAAATTAAAATTACGTTTCTCTAATGGTCATTATCTTTTTGCGCGATTAATGAGTACTTCGCTTACTTAAGAAAATAGGTTTTGACATGGTCTAAAACAGCGAATAACTTTTGGAATACTCTAGAAGTACATCTGAAATGACTAAAAAATAATGATGGTAATTTACTGTAATCAATATGTGTGAAAATGGGCAATTTTGTGCCTGAAACACTCAATCAAATAATAGTTCTGTTAGATTATGAAATTTTAAAGCATGAATACAACAATATCTTAATAAATAATTTAATGAACTTTGCGATCATTTTATGCAGATTACTGTTTTGAAAACAAGGATAGTTTCTCAGGTTATTTCCACATTACAAATTACAGTTGGAGGCCATATGCTAAAACCTATCTATTTCGTCATATACTTAAACTTAGTAAATAATTCTAAACGCTGATGGTTAATAAAAGAGAAGCTTAACACACTTGTCAAAAATTGAATTTTTTAAATTAATGACGGAGATTAATAGTAAGATTAATTCATCCATCTCGATCTTGTTATAAAACAAGCATTTTTCGGTAACAAACAATATGCAAAGATGTATTTTAGGAAAATAAATTTATGTTTACAGAAGGCTTGGTCATTTGGCAACAAAACGTGAAAATTTTTCTTTAGTAATTTAAAAATTAAAGATGTTATGTCAGGTTGATAACCACCAGATGTCTCTAGCTATGCTAGAAAATCCTACCTTGAGTAAACCACTCTGAATGGTAGCCTCCCCATTGGTCGGCTGATAAGTCAGATATATTCCCCTACTCCCCTCTGATCAACTCAGGTCAGCCACTCAGAAAGCTTCCAACCTCTGAGTAACCTTTCATCATATTATTACACAACTAAATGCTTTTTTAATTAAATTCATTAACTTCTTTTCCAAATTTTATACAATATTAAATTTATTAAATTCACAAACGCAGTTCTGGGCAGGAAAAGCCGAAGTAAAGGTCTTTTTTAAAATTTTATACCTGACATGGAGATTAAGAGCATAGCGCTCAGGTGCTCCAGTGTGATCCCGTCAACTGATGATGTCAGGTTGAAAAGCAGAAATTGATTCAAATCTCCTGACAATATGGAAAACATGAATAAATTAGAAGAGGGCTTGAAAATATCTAACAATGTGAGGAAAAGTGAATAGATTTTAAATAAAAAAAATTATATTGAAAAAGAAGTGCAAATACTAATATTGAAATTAACTGTAATAGCTTTTTTTTATGAGAATTTGTGATATTTTCGAAGTTATATAATAGTTTTTAATTAATTAACACTCTTATGCTTACAGAATTGGACAACACTGGTAAAAGCAAACTGCTGTATTCATGTTTTAGTTCTTTAAAGATCTGTGAATCTGGCATCTTCTTTTATAAAGTTATTTTGAATAAAACATTGAAGAATAATATTCTAAAATAAATGTTGATGTGCTGTTTCTTCTAAGAAAGGCTGAGATTTCTTTGACTGAAACTACTTTCTGTTGAGTCAGGGACTCAGAGGTTTGTTTATATAAATTTCTGTAATTATTTTCCGAAACGTTTTACTTTATAAAAGTGGAAACAGAAGTTAAAAACCGGCAGAAGTGTCGGTAAAGTATCGGTTTGCCCACAACAAACACATTTTTGCATTATTTAATGCAAAAAAATTGCATTTTATTATTTGGACAAGTAATGCAAACAAAAAGGCCATTTTTTCTTATTTAACTGAGAACAAAGTTATTTCTTAAATATTTCGGCCATTATCACAGTCAAAAAAAGAAAATCGGGAAAAATTTTATATTAAAAGTTTTTTTTTACTCTGAATAACAAACAAGATTAAATAAAATTTACATCGAAATTTACTCAAAGTATGACATTTCAACTTTTTGTTTTAAGTTATAGAGTGTTTTTAAATGATCTGTTTCGTTAGTATTGATAAGATATAATCAAACAAAAAAATACATATTTTGAATTATTAAAGGTGCCCTTATTTGGAATTATTTAACAATTCATTGCACGAATTAACCTTTAATGTAGAACTCTGGTAACAGAATATGGAACAAATTATAATAATCAATAACATTAAAAGAAACAGTCAGTCGTTCTCTCTGTATAAAAGTCTCCCACCTTAGCCATTTTTATTTCGCCAAGAAATTACAAGTGAAGTAAAATAAACAAAATTAAATTGTTTTTGTAGTTATAAAGAACATTCGAGAGGAAATAGTGAAGGCTTAATTATTATTGAGAAATAACACCAAGATACTACGTATTGCTATTAAATAACGAGATTGACACTGTAAAACATTTCATTTGGATGTCACACATATATACTTATTATCACCTTCAATATACACTTTCTTCTATCCCTATAACGCTCCATGCGAATCTTCCATTGTTCGAAACAGTGCTGGATGTCTTCTGTCAGCTCCATCAGGACGCGCGCCGCTTTCTTTTTCACTCTTCTCTTTTCGAACCTCTATCTTCAAATACTCAAATCTTGCTCCTTTTAATACAGATTTTACTTGGGAAACAGAAGCCGCGTGGCTCAAGAACCGGGGGATGATATAACTCTGGGGAACTATACTTGACAAGAAACATCTTAACAGACAATGCAGAATGATCCAGCGTATTGACTTGGTTTAATAATTTAAAGTCTTGGTTTACTGAGACTGTAGGAATTGACAATTTTTTTTGTCAATTCCTACAGTCTCATTAAACGCACGAATATTTAACAGACGGCCAGATTGAATAGACGGCCAGACGAATTTTTTCAATATTGTCATCCATTTTTGACGTGGGAGTGCTACTCGGACGTGAATAATCTTCAACATCTTCTCGGCCACCTTGAAAACGCTTAAGCCACTCAAAAACATGTACGCGATAAACATTCATTGCCGTTACACTTCTTTCAATAAAATCTAAGATTTAGAAGCGGTTTTTCCAAGTGAAATTTCACAGCTATTAGTCGGTCTCTTGTTATTTTTATGGTGAAACTAAAAAAATAACTCAAATGCTGCGAGTTTACGGATTTTTTTACAAGAACGAAAGGCACTGAATTTGAAAAAGATGGCTTCACGTTAAACAGCTGTCGGTTGCTGGCGTTTGGCGTGTGCGTACATCTTCCGTAGCAGCGTCAGACTCATTATTTAATAGCCACACCTCGTATATCTAGATAAAATTTATTCTGCATATTGTTTTATCCATGTGTACGTAATGTTATATATTACAGCTGTTCATGTTGATTTGTTGGTTTTCAGGATTCAGTAGACTATTGATACAAAGTTAGCTGTGGCCTCAGCCACGGGCACTCTCCTCAAGTGTTAAATAAAAGGTACCCTCCTCGAATATTCAAAATTAAAGGAAAGTATTGTTCGAAAGTCCTACGCAAAAATTAAGCATCTTCCTTAAGTGCCGATAAAAATGAGTCACTTTCAGTCGTGAAACAGCACATGTTATGTTAGTTGATGACACAGATGGTGTTTCGCGACAGAGCGTGCTTTGCACATTCCCCAGATGTTCAAACTTGTGGCTAGTTACATCGAAGTCGCACAGCTACACTCGATATGGTTTTTGCAGTATTTCATATTGGTGTTATGCTAACAGTAGACTTAACCCTGTGTCCTATATCCTTGAGTGTATAATAAAGGAGAACTCTCCCCGGGTGCTTAAATAATGGGGATATTCTCCTCAAGTGTTAAAAAATAGAGAACATTAAGCCCGTGTCTGACGTCACATTCTTTCCAGATCTCTGAAATACCACATGGTCCCAAGCCCGGAAAGTAGGGAATATGTCCATGGCTTGATGTGGCTAGTCCACAGGCAGCCTCCCTGATACTAAGATGAGGTATCTATCCCAGTACTTAAAAAAAGAGATAAGGCATATGTGGACAAGAAAGTTGCATGAAAGTGTGAGTGAAAGCATGAGAAATAGTTGAAGCTGAGACAATCCAGCCCATTTACTAATGCATTGAGCATGGTGTGATATATGTGCATCCCTGCCATTGTGATGTAACTTTAAATTTTTTTCACCAGAAATTATCTTATTCGAACTAAGTGCGAAGCAAGGAGGTATTTATCCAATTAAATAAGTATTTCTGAAGATGTTGGTGTTACTATTGTGTAGTGCATCTGTTAAAAGGTTCCAAAACAAATTCGATACTGATTCATTTAACTAGTTTTGATCTGACAGCCATTTGGTGTCAAATCATGCGAAGGATGTCATACTCATGGACTTAGGAAAAGAGGGGAAGCATTCCTAGACAATATAACAGTGTGTGTCTCCTTACCTGTATCAATTCCTAATACTCCATTTCCTATTCCTATCATGGATACTTTGTGATCATATCTAGTAGTCTGTCAATCTAAGTATCTGAATTTCAATGAATATGAACTTCTCAATTATATAACTTTGATTTTGGTGTAGGAAACTTTTCAAAAATATAAAGCAAACAAATTACTGTAAAAGTACAATCGTGAAGCTGTTTAAAACAAAAAGCTAGAAAAATATTTATAATATTTTATTGGTTTTTCTTTTTTTTTCTCTGAAAAAGTACAGGATAATTCCCCGATAATTATTAGAAAATATGTAAAACTAGTTTTCAATGAGATACCTGAGATAATTTCATTATAAAGGTTATACAGAGTACACGTGTGTAAATTTTGACGAAACATAACTCTAATATGAAAATCTGTTGACGTTAATGCTAGGATCTGAGAATTAAATGTCAATCACATTAAATTCTCAGATCCTAACATTCAATCCATGGCCACAATTACAATAAAATCTCCATAACATGTCAATAATTTTACAAGGGGAAATCTGCTCTACAATCATAATCGAGAAAAGGGCTGAAATAAAAAGAATTGAATGGCTAATTTTGTTTTTGAAAGCTTTATAGATGCTGTAATCCGATTTTTCCTTCACCAACCTTGGCGACTTTTCTGTTTGGATTGTTTGAAATGAAATGCCTTCTTATGAAATGAAACGTCACTTGTGCTCATTAGATTAAGATTATGAAGTGTAGCGAATAGATTGAATAAATTACATTTATAAGCAGAGATGAAAGGAATAGTGAGGTGTAAGAGAACTGGTAGTGTGTGTGTAAGTTGGTAGTTGAACTAGTGACAACGACATGGAATCAAAGTGAGATGTGAGATCCTGATGTTCGTCCAATCGACAGTCATGCGAGTGGACTGCACACGATGAAACCGCTCCAAAGCGTGGGAAAACGCAACAGTCGGCTGGCAAGGTTATGGCGTCTGTATTTTGGGATGCGCATGGAATAATTTTCATTGACTACCTTGAAAAAGGAAGGACCATCAACAATGACTATTACATAGAGTTACTGGACCGTTTGAAGGACGAAATGGCCGAAAAACGGCCACCTTTGAAGATAAAGAAAGTGCTGCTTCACCAAGGCAATGCACCGTGTCACAAGTCAGTGAAAACGATGGCAAAAATCCATGAATTGGGCTTCGAATTGCTTCCTCATCCACAGTATTCTCCAGATCTGGCCCCCAGCGACTATTTCCTGTTCTCAGATCTCAAAAGAATGCTCGCTGGGAAGAAATTTTCGTCGAATGAAGAGGTGATTGCCGAAACTGAGGCCTATTTTGAAGCAAAGGACAAATCGTACTACAAAAATTGTATCGAAAAGTTGAAGGGTCGCTATAATCAGTGTATCTACCTTGAAGGGAATTATGTTGAATAAAAAAAACTAATTTTGCCAAAAAAATGTGTTTTACTATGGTAGGACGGGGACTTTTCAATTGACCTGTTATGAAGAGCGGATCGTTTGAAATGCTATTAGTGTCAATATCGCCATGAGGGAACTTATGCACAAAGATTTAGTTTAGTTTTTATTAATGTCGCTCTAGAAGCAACAAGAGGGCTATTGCCGACGGACCTCGTAATTTTGAGCATTGGTCAAATGACGAGTACGACACCTGAGCTGGCACTCCCCTCTCCTAAAATCTACACCACGCCAACGGGAGTACTTTGCGCCCCGACAGATTTAACGTGCATCAGACCCGGCTACATTGCTGGTCTTTAGCGGCTAAGGCTCGAACCAGCGACTGAACGAAAACCGCCGGCCACGAATCCGAAACCATGACCACTAGGCTACCGCGGTGACTATGCACAAAGAATATCGTCGGAACGTATGCATAAAAAATACCGACTTGCAGGAACGATTATTAAAATGGAAATGGAACATTGGTATAGATGACTGAGAGTCATACGTGACTGGAAATGAAACGCCATAACGACATCAGAAAGTTGGACATCAGAATATATATATATATATATATATATATATATATATATATATATTCAAAATTATTGATAATGGATTACAATATTCGTCAATGAACTATTTCTAATCGTGTTGAATCGACACAACATTTCGTCCACCAACAGAATAGCAATTATTTTAGCAGTCGACAGTAAACTAACGTCATTAATCATAAGTTAAAATTAAAAATAAACAAAGAAATTTATTAATTTCTTAAATATTTAGTGTTAATGATAACACTTCTATTTTAGGCCTTTGCATTTAGTATGTCTTTATAGAAAACGGGTGGGGGCAAAACTAAATGAAAATTTGCAGATAATTATCGGTATTTCTAAGAAGATTGAGAATATTTTTTTCTGATACATAAGAGATAATAATTCGAGGTAAAAACCAAAGTTCTTGAAAACAACTTTTTTATATGGTGGCAAAATTTACTAAAAAAATTATTGAAATGTTAGTTTAAACTTGTAGCAAATGTCTAAATATTGCATTGTTGGGTGAGTAAGAACGATTTCATAAGTTTCAGAGCTCTAGCTTAATGGGAAGTTGGTTAAATTAAAGATTGAAAATTTGATGACACATTGATACACACACAAACAGACACATACCAAGTGAAATACATAAAAATGTTGTAAAATAATTTACTCGATGTGCAATAATGCTATTAATGTCCCAAAGTAACGTATATAAAACTTAACAATGAATAACACAAGTAACGGAGACATAAATAAAAATTTTAAGAAATGTCAGGAGGCAAAAAGTCACGCTTTTTTCTGTAACTTTCCTTCTCGCTATCCCTTCGCTGGTTATCAAATAAATTTTAGAACGTGGATATTATTATGCTACTCCTAAGTAATGCAAAGCTTTGGGATCAAAATGCTAACATAAAAACTAAACCTATATAGCACATATATATCAACTCAACACTGACAATTTGGCTAAGGTTTCCCGTTCAGGTAAGATATTTTGACCATGCGAGAAATTTTGACAAATCTGGGAGCGTATCCCCGTGCCCACTCCTTGGATCCTCCAGGATAATTGCATGATAGAAATCGCAGGGAACAGTAGCTTTCAAAAAGGTAAATAGTAATATGAAAATATGACCGTAGAGCGACCCTCTTGACTTTTACTTGCATTAATCTAGCCCGTTGTCGAAAATGAGTTTAACACCCTTGCTCTAAATCAATATTGGTCGCTTCGAAAAAGGACAGTACTCTTACACAATCTTCGAACAAGGATGCAGCAGACTTCTGGAATCTTCATCAATTTAAAATCAATAAAACTAAGCCAAATTTACTCTTAACATAAATAATAATAATAATAATGGATGACATAATCTCTAAACAAAATAGACATCAGCGGAGTATTTTTAGGAGGAAAAGAGTAATTGAAATTAAGCTTAAAATGTACTTAAATTTTTCCACTTATCGATTCTGAACCTGCTTGAGTGCAAAATACGCTCAAATTGCTCGGAGCGCTTTCGTTGCTGGTTCTGAACGCTTTCAGCATGCCTTTGTTCCAATACGAGTAATGATCTGAATATCTTATATAATCTTCACTTTGGGATCCGTAGTGGAAACTAAGGTAAGATATTTTATGTGAAACCTTTCAAAAAATATTTTCTTTTTAAGATTTTTCCATTGGATAAATATTGTTACAGAAAGTTTGGACTTGTTATTCTCCACTCATTCGAAGGAGTGTCGTAGACAGAACGTTGATTCACAGGCAATGAGAGCTTACGCCAGTTAGTATTCCTGAATAGGTAGGGATGACTTATGTGACAATTGTTGATGCTAAATTTCACCAAGGTGTCAAATTTGGCGATAAAAAAATGATAGCTCCGAGGCAAAATTAGATGAATCTAGAACGATTTTTGAGAGTGTATGTATGCGAGAGACAGTGGATTTAAGTAGTTTGTACCGGATATTTACGTGTATAAATCGATAATTTTTGAAACGTTTCTAAGCTAAATTACGGAGTTCGGCTTATGTACAGATTTGCTTGTTTACTAAAAGCGTAGGTACTTTTCTGCTATCCATGCGCAAGCGATAAATCGCCAAATATAACAATTTTTTGTCTTCAATTTACATATCTTAAGTCTGTGATAAAAATAATTCTGAATAAAATTATCATTCTTTTTATGAAAATAACTTATTTTGCTTTTGAAAATATTTATATTACTGTCTCGGAGAGTCTTCGCCCAATCGAAAAATCTGCACCCAGCTAACGGAAAAACATATTGTAGAAATAATAATAGAATACCGTAGATAATACGCACCGAAGAAAATAAAAGGAATGCTACTTTCATCTTTCAGTTTACACTTGATATATTTGTAACGCAACGCTCATGTAAAAAGAAAAAGAAAAAAGTCATATCAATAGTATAAAGCATTTGTCTAAAATGTTGTTTCCCCCCATTTCGGCTATGCACGGGATTTGAATTTTTGATAGAGTTTTGAAAGGGAGGAGGCACATTCGACTTGCCAAGGATCGATTTATATTCGGATGTGCACGGAGTGTACTTCATACGTTACTGATTACGTATTTTACACTGCTGCTTTCGATGTTTCTGTGCGCTTTGAATTGATGCTATCGTGGAATTAAATGAGTGTGTTAATTACTTCCTGTTAAAAGCAAATACCTTGTATTTGCAAGAGAGTCTCGGTACGAAAATCTGCTTGTTAATTGCGTAGACCAACAGTTCCCAACTGAGAGTTCACGTACCCCAGGGGATGCTCAAGTGATCGTTAGAGGGTTGGCTAAAAGAAAACGGCTTTGGGAGGGGGGTCACCCAGCTAAAGAAAAGAACAAAAATTTTTGAAATATTATAAAGAATTTGAAAAGTTAGGTACAGGTTTTTATATATTAATATAATCAGTTGTTATATTGATCTCTCTATATCAACACAATTTTCGATGACATAGGTTGTGTCTACACAAAAGGGGCAAGATTTCCGTGGAACAAACATAACGTGCTTAAAATTAAATATTGAAGTGAATTAAGCTCAACCCCGTATTTGAGTTTGTATTTATTCTCTTTTGAGTTTAATTTTTCAAAGTTCTGAAATTCAATGCAGTTTCGAATATCCTATTAATTTGTTTCCTGAAAATTTATGTCAATGTGCTTGTTTTCTTCAAAAATATATAAATATTTACAATGAAAATTAGATCATTTAATTTAATTCAACACATACCCTTTTTATAGAAGTTTTCGGAATCTGTAATGGGGAGGGATATATTGCAGAGGAAGGGGCTGTATGGAAGATTCGAGATCGGAGGTTGACGTAAAGGAACCAAGACAATTAGGGGTAAGCGGAAAAAACTGGGCTAGCTGGAAGTACACTGACTAAAAAACGGTCGGAAACCGTTGTTGTAGACCCTTCTTATGTTTGAAATACCATTGAACACGTAACAATGCGTTACTAAGAACACGAAGAAATATAATATTTGGTAAAATTTTCCTATAGATCTTGTTGGCTGAGAAGAATTACAAATTTAATGCGTTACAATAACGTTATGAAATTCCTAACATTGCTCGATTTCTTCAGGTTTATAAAATATTACACGTATCAAAAACTCATTCTCACCGTCTGTCTTGAATTTCAAGGAAATATAAATATTTTACCTGTAATGAACGCTGAATATTTGACTTGAATTCTTTTCTTCTTAACCATAACGACCAAGGTGAAATTTATGTTTAAGAATGTCGACGACAGAAAAACACGTCTAATTTCATTTTCAGATTTTTTCATAAAACTCTAAATTTGGAAAGTAGAAAAACATTCTAAGATCTAAAAATTTTTCGGAGTTAATAATTACGAATTTTTCTCCTCAAAAATAAGAAGGAAGTAATCCTATAGTAAATATTATAATGTTTGCGAGCTATTTATAGATATATTTCAAGGACGAAGGCAAACGGTGTCATTGAAAATCTGCATTTGAAATGCATAGGAGTACATACAATTCGAATTGTTGATAAACATTCATGAAAAAAAAAAGACATTTGTGTGATGATTACATAAGGATAACTAATGCGTAAACATATTCAAGTGGATGATTTCCGACTTAATGCAAATGAAACACACTGAGAATAAGAAATTCATTCGAAATTTGATATTCCAAATAATAAAAAGAAAGTAATGATCGAAAAAGAATGAACACTACATTTGGCAAACGAAAAAAAAAAGCAAGTTAACGGAATGTGACTCGTTTGCTTCCTTAGCTTGTACGAAGGATAATTGTTAAGGTTTAATTAGTACTATGAAATAACCGCGATGTTAGAAAAATTCTACTCTACATATTTGATCCTTATGTGATTAATGTTGCGAATTTCAGCTATCAGTGTTGATTGTTTGGTTTCAGGAAGCAGCAAATTGAAGTAACCCACGGTATGAAGAATATACTGTTCACTCTGTGAATTTCCAATTTGACGGCCTTCGAAAGGGAAAGAAATGTCGGTAGAAATATGTTATTTTGGATAGTGAGAGAGTCTATGTAGAGAAGTCTTAAAAATAATAAAAGAAAATTAAATTTCTATCTCGATTATTTTTAGTAATAATTGAAACATTACGTTATACCCTAGGAAAATAATTAAAACTTGTGATACTGCTGGTGCAAGTAACTTCAGTAATCAGCTTTCTAATACCAAACAAATTAATATTGATAAGTCTAAGTAACAACATTATGTTCACGAGTATCAGTTACGAGTAATATGCAGACCAAATTTCATTCAGGTGTCTCGGTTATTTCTTGGTAATAATTAAGCTTCAATGGATAATCCTTCGTGCTTAGCTTCTTCGAGTTTTGCTGTAAGTCTTATCTTTATTCTTTATTATTTGTTTTTAAAGCACAATCAAAACGGTTAAAATGGGGAAATTTGAACCAACGTTTTGGGAAGAGACTTAAACAGAGGCTTAACACTAGTTTATAAGAAAATTTTCCTAATGCTGTTGTTATTCGACAATTTATTTGCTCAATTAATCCCACGTGACAATATCGAAGAACCAGATAATGTTATAAGTACTTTTAAAAATTCTTGAAAAATGAACATCAATAAGAACTCCAAATATATATGTTTTTTCTTTCTTTCCTTTTTTTTTTTTTTTTTTTTTTTTTTATTATCTTATAAATATTTCACGTTCTGTGAGCTAAAACATGTGAATGTCAAAATACGATATTCTGACTAAGTTTCACAGGGGATTTTTTTGGAAACCTATGATCGGACAGAACATTGCCGCTCACCAGTTAGCGACCGTGACCACTAGGCTACCACGGCCATGAAATGTTTATTCAAATATTGCTCCGAAATTCAAACATTGCTCTGAAATCCTAAAGATTTATAAAGGTCTAAAACTGATGCGAAATAAGGTCGTAGCATACCTACTTCGAGATGTTGGTGGGTGTTAAAGGGACATCGTGGGTATATATTCAAGGTTGCTGGGTCAGTAGACATAGGGCATAGGGCAAAAGAAAAAAAAAATGAATTTAAAAGATAAATTGGAAGGATTTATGTCTGTTCTGGTCTTACACACACACGCATGTGTGCGTGTGTGTGTGTGTGTGTGTGTGTGTGTGTGTGTGAGAGGAGATGGTGCTGGGGAGGAAGAGCGGGAGACGCAGCTTGGAGGCCAGCGAATAGGGACTACAGGAGTCCGAGGGCGAGACGCGGCTGCTAAGCGATGAGGAAAATGAGATCTTTATCTGATTAATTTTCGAAGAAGCAATATGCTGAAGAGATATATGTTTTGTTGAGCGCAAGGGCTCTAGAATTTCATTGTAATATTTTAGTTACAATTCTAGTTGTTATTTGCATATTTATGTAACATTAAATTAGTCTTTGTAAATAATCACGTCTTATCATTTTCATACACCTTGACAAACCAGCCAGAATCTCCCTCCATCATATATATATATATATATATATATATATATATATATATATATATTCGTAACAGTATTTATCCACGCAAGTAAAAAGGCTCTTAATATATATACTACATAAAGACAAAGAGAAATATTTTTTCTTTGATTTGAAAAACACTAGAAGAATCTTAATACTATTTTAATGGTTAATGCATGATAGATGGATCAAAATACATTTAGAAGTGATTCATACACTCAAATATTCAAAAAGGGAAGAAAAATTGTTTCGTAACCACATTCAACATCAGTCTTTATTGCGTTCTCTCTCTTTTTCCAACAGCACATTTATTGCTTGAGGTTGTAAAAAGGAAATTATTCAAAGAAAACTAAATTTCGTAAAAATAAAGACAGTAGTATAAGCAGTTTCAAAACTACCACATTTTTAACTTATATTTTTTTTAGTAATTGTTAATGGAATTTAAAAGTACAGTAACAACGAGACTGATGTAAGTTTTTTTGTCAGCCGAAAACAAATAATCGAGTCTGTCATGTGAACATCGAAGTTTGGAGAGTGAGGTGCCTATTTAGGTGTGGTCTTCGTATCTTGACCGAGGCTCAAAATTCCTTGGTCTGTCACCGATAACTCTCGCATTGCTTCTAAGTGTGTCGTTAAAAATCAAATAATGAAAATCAAATCAAAAGTCATGTGACCATTCCGAATTGAGGACATTGCATCGTCAAAGAAGACTCGCCTCTCAAGTTATAATCCTAGCGTCTTATTTTCTAGCGTCATTATCAAGAAAAATACAGGTTTTTATGGTTTTACTTCAGTTGCGTTACATTTTTTTTTTTTTTGTTTGTTTAAGTTCTATCATCATTTGTTGAAATTTCGCTTTAATATACAGTGCATTGACTGTTAAAATTGTTTTGAAAATTCGAGATTGCGGAGTGTGCTAAAGATCTTAGGACCAAATATATCTAATGTGTGCAAAATATTCATTTAAAATATGGTAAATGTTTTGTTAAAAATGTATGCAGCTAAAAATAAATCAGATACAATGATAAATAAGATACGGCGACAGATCAGATACAATGATAAATAAGATATAATGACAGATCAGATACAATGTAAAATGTGAGAGTTAAAATATTTAACATAATATAAAAAAAAGTGAACAAGTCGAGTTCGGGATTTTATCTCATCAAGTGTGACAAGTTAAAAACAGACAAATTAAAAGGAGAGAAAAAACGATGATTCAAGGTCGTGGAACTCAGTAATGCATTATTCAAATTTCTATCATTTTCAAGGGCGAAGTTGTCTAATATTGGAATGCTTCGGAACGTGAAAAAGACTCTGCAACGAATTCTGCTGTATCAATATAAATATTGGACAAGAAACTTCAAAACATTTTAATCACTCGAAATGACGCAAATACTTTTTTAAAAGATTTGTATTTATAAGAATGCTTATTATATATATATATATATATATATATATATACTGGGTATAATGAACTGCATGAAACTCTCCGAAAAATTCAAGATTGAAGCATTTTAAGATCCGTACTCCCTTAAACAGAAGGCTGCGATATTCTAGTGGTCATGGCTCCGAGCTCGCGTTTGGTGTTGTTTCCGAGGGGTAGAGGGTTCGAGTCCAAATGCCACTTAAGATCCCATGAAGAGAGGTTAATGCACGTTGAATCTGTCCTCTCGGCTTCATGTCATCCTGTTGGTGGGTAATGGGATTTTGGAGAGGGAGGGAGGGGCCAGCTCAAGTGCCGTCCTCGTCACTTTATCGAATTCGAAAATTACAAGGCCTGTCGCCAATAGCTCTTGTGTTGCTCCTGATTGCGACGTAAATAAACAATCAACAGAAAAATCTTGAAAAGAAATATGTATTTAAAAATCCCAAAGAATATTCTAAGCATCTTTGCTTATTTTATTCGGGTTTACATTAAAAATCGGAGCATTTGCATAAGTGTTTGTATGTTTAGAATTTATTATCGTGGCAAACAATTCTTTACATCACAACATCTGAAGTAACATCTTTTTTCCCACTTTAACACTTTAAATGAGATCAATGAATTCTCCTTCAAATACTTAGTTTTAGCCTCATATATAGCAATGTTGTTTTTAGTGCGACATTAATAATACCAATCAATCATTAGTAGTAGATTAAATGATTAAATTTAGTTAGAAACTAGAGACATTCCTGATGAAAATGTTTTGGTAAGAAGAACGAAAAAGAAGTCAGATCTATAACTTCTGAAAAACATTTGAATTTTATGAAATAATTTCGAAACCATTGGGAAAATTATGTAAGTAATTTCAATTATAAAATCAGAAAGAACAATTCTTCGAAAGAATTTTCAAATTGTTAATAATTATTCTATTGATATTTTCATATTTTTCAATTTTCAGAAAAATACCAGTGTGTTTCAGAAAATAATGTTTTGATATTATATAAAGAATTCAACATAACTACCTCCACTTTTCGGGAGTGCATCGTATCGTACAATCTGTTTCTGTATTCCTTCCAATTAGCAGTCTGCCGCCAGAAGGCCTAACCACTGCAGAACTTTCGTTTTGATTAAATCATTGTCGTCATGGCGCAGACCGCCAAAATTCTTCTTCAAGTAAAGGAAGAAGTGATATCCACTAGAAGCCATATCAGGGCTATACTGAGGGGATCCTTTTATTTGCAGCCTTATGATGTGATGAGAGCATGGGCTCGACCTGTTTCACATGAACGTGCAATGTCCTATAGCAAGACAACACCTCCGCTGAGTATTGTTTCGGTTTGTACGACTCTGTTTAATTAAAGTGTCAATATATCTCGGAAATTGTTGCGCCACCCCCAAGGCAAAAAATCCACAAACAATACCTCCTGCCTATCCCATAAAACACAGTGGGCTGAAATTGTTTGCTTTGGCTTTACATTTTTAGGTGATGTTGAATGTCTTCATTCTATGGATCGTTGTTTTGTTTCCACTATCATATCCCCACACTTCATTAATCTGCTGATGAATTTCAGCAGCGTTCGTGCCTTTTACACACAGAAAACGAATCATAGTGCATATTTCACCATAGATAGCATTTTCAAATGCTCACAAACAAACGTAAACACGGAAGGATATTTCCGTGCTGGCTTCTGTGATTAAACAACATTTGTAAATACTCTGCGCATCTTCGTGGAATGGCGACAGTAGAGCTGCAGCTACCATATGTAAGAACAGTACTCTTACTTAAAAGCCCTCACCAGTAATTATTGTTCATTTCTGAAAATAAGCTGTGACCGCGTATTATTTTATTTTATTTTTTTCAAAAATCTATCCAAAAAAGTGCATTTCAAAATTCAAATCCCGTACATAAGCCGAAATTTAAAAAAGAAAGAAGAATATAATAAAGAGGACGTCATTTTTTTAATAGAAAATATTGAAAATGATGATGATGTGAATGATTCGAATATCTAGAGATGGTGACGTGGATTTTTCAGTATTCATATGATTTTTTTTTTATCTTTTTGTATGAAGGTTGCATTCAAAACACCAAAAATATAATTAAGAAGATAAAGAAAAGTAATATTCCTCTCCCAAAGTTATCTTTACGTGCGTTATATCTGGGGTGTTCTATCATTATTCTGAAGTATGATTTAGTACATTTCCGTCAACCGAGTGCATATTTTGCTGTCGTATTTTTCGTTTTGGGAACGACTTGGATTGATAGTTTATTAACGTCGCACTTAGAAGCAACACAAGGGCTGTTGGTAACGGACCTCGTAGTTCGGAGCCTCGGTCAAGTGACAAGGACAAACACTTGAGTTGGCACTTCCCTCTCCAAACGTCCACAGCGCGGCAATGAGAGGACCTCTCAGATTAAACGTGCATCCCTCTACATACGGCGGGTTTTCAGACACCTGGAATCGATTCCATGACTCGACAAAACGCCGTCGCCACCGCAAGTTCGTAACTGTGACCATTAGGCTACTGCGACCACTTAGGGATGGGACAACTCAATAAACTAATAACATAAATACTTTCGAAAACAAGACAATTCGTCTTCATAATATGAATGATCATTTCATTTAGAATCATTTTTCTCGTAAAATTAAGGCGACCGCGTAGCCTAGTGGTCATGTCGAGTTGTGGGTTCAAATATTGATGCATATAACGAAACGTAAATTTAAGATACATAAATAAAGAGATAAAAAACATGTTATATTTGAACGTAGCCAACGGAAAAGTATATAAGTTTTTTCGAACAAACTGATTCGTACCTATTCCGATCCTCATGATTTTGGTAAGAAGAAATTCCAAAACCTCTCAGTTTATATACAGAAATATACGGTATTTTTTCGTTTCAATGTCTTTTTATCTTGAAATTAAAAAAAAAAAAAAATGAAACGTTTGGCAAAACTGAAATTGGTCAGATATCGAATGTTTAATGTGTACGTACAGTATCTTTTCAACTTCAAAAATCCCTAAACTTTTGCCACTACAAAGACAATTATCTTTAATATACTTTCAAATAAAAGGCGAAATCAATATTAAAAATCTAAAAGAGAAAAAACTTTTCTGAACTCGGTTGGTAACATTTTTTTTAAATCTAGCTTTTATTTAAAGATGGACTAAAAGATTAAAGAAAAATAATTTTTTTTAATAATATATAAATTATAAAATCGTGAGACGTTCATCTTTGATACTCAGATAATTACCGGTAAATTAAGTACCGTAGCTTGCTTTTATGAGATCAAAAGAATTAACGCCTCCTAGCGTTTATAAATTAAAGATTATTTTATATATTTAAAGTTATTTTTATACCTTTTATTCCAATTTTAAATAAAAGTTTAATTAATTAAAAAAAAAATTCAGATATATATTTAATTCTTTTATTCTGGAAATTTCAAACTAAAAAATACAGTTACGTAAACTACTTGAATACATGTGTATAAAATTTCAATTCAATTGGACCTTGACAAGAGCAACGCCGTGGGCCCCTGGACCCACAAATCGATATCTAATCTGAAATTCAAAAAAGAAAAGAAAAAAGAAAACCGCTCTATTTTTTTCTTCTAGTCACTGAGCAATATACGGCATTGATGTGTGAAATCCATTTAAAAATGTAACACTAAATCAACATTCGAATCCAATGTTATAATGCGGTTTGTGCAGTAGCACTTTTGAAAGTTAAAAGACAATGGCAGTTTCTAGCACGCACACCAAAAACATTCAACGTATGTATTACTTATGACGCAGACCTTATGCAGGCACTATAACTAAAATCTTACTTCAATACGTTTCAATAACAAACCTTGCAACTTTTATCCATAAATTTATACACATCAGCACATAAAACCTATTATTATGCCAAAATGATATATATTGTAATATATAACATGCATGTTGTGTTTAAGAAATTGTGTGCGTAACAATCGTTATTAATGATTTCCAAAGCAATTCCTGATTTTGAGACGGGTCAGCGATTGCAAGGTCGCTATCAATCAAGTGTTTAAGCAGAAGAGCCGAAACTCTTCCGAAATTCGAGAAGAAAGGTGTTAACGAAAACATATAAAAAATACGAAACTTTACTCATTTACAATGTAATTAAATAAAGCTTATTTAAGAGGCTAATGCTTTCGGCTTAAAAATTTATTGCATCAGATCACGTGTTATTGGTGAATTCGATAACGAAAGTAGGCAGTGCGTCGCGGGATTCCCCAAAGAAAAAAGCGAAATGAATCCAAGAAACCATCACGTCCTATATGGAATCTCATTAGAGCACTTTTAAAATTGCATAAATTAGCAAGAGAATGCGTTTAGATAAAGATAATAAATTGGGTAAGAAACTGATTTATATTTAATACAGCATCTCTTGAATAGCACGGTACTCGAATTTCATAAGTCGTGAATATCTCTGTAAAACGTTGTGATGTCTCAAATAACACGGAATCGAATTACACGAAGTCGCAATTTTTTCTGTTAGAAATTAACTCGATCACACAGAACACATACATATTGTCAGCTTGGCTGTAGCATGTATGGGCCGCGATAGTCTAGTGGTCAAGGTCGTGGACTAACTGCCGGCGGTTTTCGTTCAGTCGCGGGTTCGATCCTTGGCCGCCAAAGACCCGCCGTGTAGCCGGGGCTGATGCACATTAAATCTGTTCGGGGCCCAAAGTCCTCCCATTGGCGTGGTGTGGATGTTAGGAGAGGGGGTGCCAGCTCAGGTGTCGTCCTCGTCACTTGACCGTGGCTCAAAATTACGAGGTCCGTCGCCAATAGCCCTGGTGTTGATTCTAGTGCAACGTTAATAAAAACTAAACTAAAACTGTAGCATGTATTAATGACGCAATAGTTCAATATATCTGTAGTCATCCCACGAATAACACGGAACCAATTAACCGTGTTATTCGAAGGATGCCTGTTTGTATAAATAAAAACCTTATTAAACTCGATTAATTGAGACCGAAACCGTCCGGGATATCAAAATCCAGGTAAACCGCAGAATGAGGGGGGGATGAAATAAAACAAAACAAAAGAAATTATCTTCAAATTGAACGTATCGATAACGAATCGTATTTACTGAAGGGGAAAGAAGACTACTTGTGAACAATGGAAATACGCTTAAAGAATGGTTTTCATTGCATTTTCCGTTTCGACATTGTAGCACTATAGCTCAATTACAATTGGTGACAAGAGGAGCAACTATAGTTTTATTCGCTTTACTTGGAATATTTGTTAAGGCCTCCTCCCCCTTTTTTCCCAATCCTCTCATACATTCACAGCTGTTGTAAGATTTCTGTAAAGAAAAATTTTCGAAATACGGGGATGAAACAAGTAAGTTTTTCTATAGAAATCAGCAGATTGCTTCTAAAATTTAAAAAAAAAAAATTCTACGTTAAGACCAATTCCGGAGATTCGAGTTAAAGGAAATTCAAATACGCTTCTTGGAACTTTGGGATGAAATATAAGGTGTGTGTTCTCTGTTAGGAAGCAACGTATCGCCTTTGGGAGCTTTAAAAAATAGATAAATATGAATTTTGTTCCAAAACTGAGCATTGCTCAGAGAATTTTAGCAACTTTTTCGATAAGTATTGCTTCCGGGGAACATAGTTTTTCTAAACTAAAAATAATCGAACGTCAGGGATTCCCTTGATAACAACTGGGATTTCTTTCTGGCTTAAACATAAAACCAGAAAGAGAAATACTAGACGTTAGTTAATTGAAGTTTCGTGAATAGTCTATGTTGCAGGACCGAGTTCCATTTAACGAGAAGCCGCCATTTCTCTGTATGATGAACCTTAATGGAATCAGGACTCGAACACACGACTGGACTTGAACATCATTGATGACGAAGATAGCGATCATGAAGAATTTGACTTATATGACGCATATATTCGTATAATGGTTCGAGTTCGTTTCTCTGTGAATATTAACACAATAGAAAATTTTGGATGTAGGATTTCTAGAGCAAAATGGCTCCATTAGTGTTAATAATCAGTAATTAAAGAAGTCTAGAAGAGTAAATACGAAATCGAACTGTTAAGGGACGCGACAAAAAAAAAAAAAAAAACTTTCAAAAATTCAAATCATTCACTCACTTGAAAATCAGAAATATCCTTCTATTTCATAAAATACATAACTTTAAACAATATTTCAAGGCGAATCAAAGGTAAAAGCTAAAATGACATTTTGCTGACATGACATGAGACATTTTGTAATGTACTAGCGTCGTTATTTTTATTAAGAGCCATCGAGACCTAATAAATAATCAGTTAAGCATATATCTTTAACTAGATTTGTTCTACCTGAGAATTATCAAAATAAAACTAATTAATTATTGTGGAGCGTTTACTTAACCGCTTCCTTAACCAAATACTATGATTGAGAGTTCTACTTTACTTTGTAACAGCGAAACTGGATCCGATTCCAATATCCCTCCAGAGCCGTGATCCAAATCAGGACTGCTTTCTAGAATATCATCTCACCCTTGGTAGCACCTATATAAGTGTGCTCAGCAGTCTCGCTACTTCCTCGATCTCTTTTTATATATTCTCTCTAATCTCTATATAATACAAGGTTGTCAAACACGCTGCCCGCAACAACCATTTGTGCAGCCCGCTCAGTTAATATAACGGAACTTTAACATCGCGTTTGATATGCCGTTTAAGTAAACTAAGTATACTTAACGACCGCAAGTACAAAAATACCTTCCCATGATGGCTCGCAAGATAAAAATAGATGAGATGTATAAATATGATTCTTCAAATCCAAGTGCGTTTTGCAATTCAGGAAAGAAAGAGCGGAATATTAAACTGAAACCAGACATTTTTTGTGCTACCGAATCATGAATAATGAATGAAACTATTAAATTTAAATGCATATTTTGTCTCGGGAAAAGATGAAAGGGACGAATTTTCCGAGAGCATTAAATTTCGTATTGTCCAATACAAGTGCTCAACCTTCAATATCAAGGACTCTAGTTTAGGGAAAAGTAGTTTTTTTTTTCACGTGAGATGATTTATTGTTTCAGAAAGAAACTATTTGTTAGATTAAAACTTATCAGCTAGTTTTACCAAAGAGTTAACAGGATAGAGGTTTGGAATAAAGTTATGATTTTATTTTTAGGGATTATTTAGAAATGCGAAACACTTAACCGAGTTATGAAGAAAGACTGTAAAGAAAAGCTTAAATTTGTATTCTTTATTTATTCTATTTTCAAGAAAATTTGGAAATATATATTTTTTTTGCTGGGAAATAAGTCATAGAAAAATCTTCTTGGTATGTCACAATGGTATTTGTGAACCAATTTCTTCAACATTAGACGTCATTATGAATAATACGAACAATTACAGGGGATTAATAATACAAGAAAAATTGAAAGAGTTCAAACTGGGAAAAAAAAAAGCATCAATTTTATATTTTCAGAAATAATACAGGAAAATGAAACGGTTATGTTTGCAAACTACGTTTTATCAGAGCTGATAGCTAAACACGAAACCTTTTACTGAAGGTGAATTTATAAAGGAATGTCTCATCAAAGCTGCATAAATTGCTTATCCAAGAAATGTGAAGGCTTTTCAAATAATCTCTTTTTTCTTAAAATACAGTTGCACAAAAAAAGGTACTGGTTTGGTCGACAGCTTAAGACATTAGATAAAAGCAAAATCGTCTAGTTTTGAATTTTTTTTCATTGCCTGTAATGTGACTCCAGATATTGTGGCTGTTACTCAATTAACTGCATTTTCAATTGTAAGCGAGATGAATTTCAACATATTTGAGGAACTGTTAGAGCTAGTACCGACACATAACACTCGCACAAAACAAGATGTATTTAATTGTGTTTTTTGCCTTCTTCAAAAATACACACTTCCTCTGACAAAATTAACTGCTTTAGCTACAGATAAAGCTTCTTCGATGACCGGGAGAAAACAGTAGTTTCGTTGCATTACTGCAAAAATACAAAGTGAAATCTATGTTGTATCCAAGATTCGTCACATACAATACATCAAAGTATTATATGCGAAGGTAATGAATACTGAACACGTATTAACTCCTATAAAATAGTTAATTTCGTAAAAATTCGAGTTTTAAATCAGCGTCAATTATCTCCATTCGTTAGAGAATCTCACACCGAGTATGCCGGTCTTTCATACTTTACCTAGATACGTTTGATTGTCTTGTTCTTAAATAATTCTGGTTTTAAAAGGAGACGTAAGCCAGTCCTAATGAGTAAAAATCAAGATACAGAGCTGTTTTTTTAACATTATATGGTTTTAAGGTTTATTCTTCATAGTTGCGGTAACAAAACAATTATATGCTATCCTTCATAGTCGAGGTAACAAAATAACTACGTGACTTAAATATTTACAACAGTAAAAAAAAAAAAAAAAAAACATCGGATCACAATAACCACATGTGATATCAAGTTAAAACATCCAAATGCAAGTTAGTTCTATGGGTAAAACAATAAGAAAAAGGAAAATTCGACATTCGAAATGAACAAAATAATTTAAAGTGGAGCAGTACTGTTTAAAAAAATGTGCAAGGAAAATAGTCTTAGAAATGAGTTTGAAATAATATTTGTAAATTTTAAATTGTTGAAAAATGATTTTTCCTCGAAATTTCGCATACGAGATAATTTTTATGCTTAGAAGTACTTATTTGTGTGAGCATTTATTTTCACTTAGGAAAAGAAATAATATTCTTCTATCAGATCTATAATTTTTAACAATCACCTTAGTTCGGTTTTGAAAGTAATCCCTGCAAGTAAAATAATTTCTCTTGAAGTAAAAAGAAGGCAGCAAGGAAGCGACGTCAAGTGTCAGGAAAAAAGAATTAAAATTATCAATGATTTTTTTTTCTTTTTCAAAATACTTTTTGCAGCAATTTTTTTTTTCCTCTGAAAATTACTTTTATAGTTCGTCTCTTTCTTGCTGCACACATAAACTTAAAACTTGTCAGCCTTTGACTCTTGCTCTAATACTTCCTATCTGTCTGGTTCATTACACTTCGTTCATTTTCTTAAGACATGCATTTCATACAGGTACCCGATTAGGTATCTTTAGAAAATGCATGTAAAATGTGAAAACATTGCTTACTGACCTTTAAACAGTCTTTTTCCGAATAGGTACAAAAGGCACCTGTTTGTGTACAGATTGTTAAAATAGTTCCCCGAGATTTATGGGGAACTAATGGATTTATGGCGCTAATATATTGCAAAACGTTCACATTATCATAATTCAGCTATGACAACAAAACAAAGCGCGAAAATTCAACAACCAAGAAGTAAATTTTTTAATTAAAAATTAATTTAAATAATTTGGATGTCATTTTAGATTAAGATGTTTATGATCTTTATTTTCAAGAAAATTTTAAGAATGTTAGAATGTGTTTTGTTGAAACATTATGTTTTGAATTACAAGTAACCAATTGTGTATTTAGGGAATGATTGCTCATAAAATTCCCATGCATTTGCAATTTTAAAACTAATGTAACACAAAGGAAAAGTGCTATGGATGCTGAAATTCATTAACGCGGATCCCATTTTGAAAATGTTAGTAAATGTGAAATTTTACGCACCTTAATGCATGCCTATTTGCGCGCCGACCTGCTTGAGAACAGTTTTGCTCAATGTATTCGCACCAAACGATTACTCGCGAACCGCTCACAGAACGCTCCTGCTGATTTGTCTCCTGTCGGTTTTTCGCAGCTTAGGCACGGACAGCGTGGTTTCAACGAGAGGGTGGCGAGTTCTAGGCTCTCAAGATTATACGAATTAAGATGCTTAAAATTTGAAATTTACTTAATTTTTCTAAATAGGAAATGCTTTTATAAATATCCTCGAAAGTAACATTCCCCATCCCCTTTATATTACATTCATTTTGAATTTGAAAGTGTATAGCAAGAAATTGCATCAAGTTTTCATTCCCGAGATACTCGATTGGATAAGATACAATCTAATTTAAAATTTTGAAAATTATTTTCTTAAAAATATTTTCTTATAATGACGATATTTAATCAAAAGAAATACTAAAATTATCTAGAAACACTTTGCAGGTTTTACTTGGGTCTTAAGTGAATAGTTGAATTATCTCTGTAATGGTTTCTTCAGAAGACGAGGCTCTCTGTTCAAATAACGTAGTAAAATAGACTAAAGTAGAGGGAATACTTGTGTATTCTTTGAGTAATATCTTCGAATCCTGTGAGTTTTTAGATCGTATGTTGTTGGTTAATAATTTTCATTAACATTGTTCTTTAAATGTTTTCAAAGGGTATCTTGGTTCGAAGTAGACAATGAAATGTACCATACGGGCAATGAAACCACAGTCTAGCTACAAGATTTTTTTTTCAGGCGATAGACTCGTCTCAGGAAATTTTTGGACTCCTCGTTCTGCTTATTATAGCATTTCCTGACTTTTTGTTGTGGTCAAGGTACCTAGTGGTCATGATCGCAGATTCGCGGCCTCCGGTTTTTGAAAAGTCATGGGTTCGAATCTTGAAACTACTAAAGACCCGCTGAATAGCCGTGGCTTGTGCATGCTAAATCTATCGAGATTCAAAGTCCTCTCGTTGGCGTGGTGTGGAAGTTAGGAGAGGGGTGTTCCAACTCAGTTATCGTCCTCGTCACTTGACCGGGTTCAAAATTACGAAGTTCATCGCTATAAACTTCATGCTTCCCTCTGAGCTATTGAGCAGTGCAGACGTTTCATTTGCTTACTCCTTCTTTCGGTAAACTCTTGTATTTCTTACCAGAGCATCTGCTAGAGTTTCTGGTTTGGCTTCTCAAGTCATTACGTGTTCATATTCGAGCTTTTGCTTGCCGTTTACCATCACCGACTTTTATTTCTTTCTTTCTTTGTGAGTGTTGAATATTACATCTCCAGCATTATTTGGATTAACATCCGCTGCAACTACCTGCGTAAGTGTCAAATTTCTTATGAAACTATTTATGGATAAAACTGTTAGTGTTGACGATGTCCTTGCATTTCTGTAATTGAAATGTGGAAAATATTCTTGAGAGTTTACCTGAAATCAGCTTACTTCTGGAACTTGTTCCGACCGACCCAACTACTGATGAATACAAGTTTGTATATGATAAGCTAATTAATTTTGGAACATTCTTGCGCAATTGTGGAGATAAAAAAAATAAAGACTAACAGATCAGAAGTATTCAGCTACATCACTTCTTTTTTCAACGTATTCAATAGATTTTACAAAAAGATAGAAGAAATCGTGAAACTTATGTTTCGCAACATGAGGAGGAAAATAGCTACAAAATTAATCTGAATGAATATTCCAACCGGATTATAGAACCTGAAAGGAATAATGCTGAACTGAATGGATGCCTTACAGAAGTCCGAAGAAGTTTTGATGTTCTTGCTTGTAATATTAAAGAACAAATTACCGATAATATTTAAGGCCTATTAGAAACTAACAGAAAACTATTTACTAATACTCAAATTCTTAAAGAAACTTTTGAAACGGTACTCAACTCCATGAAACCAACATATGCACAGGTATTTGCAACCCCTACTTCCACCTCATAATCCTTCGGTCAACAGCCTAGAACTGAAAGAGTCGTAATTGTACGCCACCCCACCCCATCTGATGAAAATTTTATCTCGGTTAAAAACAAAGTTACTTCAGAACTCATAAAAAAGAACTTAACAATCAAAATAACCCACATAAACAAAATTAGTCGCGGTGGCTTGGCTATCAACCTGGTGAATGAGAACGATGTGTAGCTGCTAGAATCTGAATTTAGAAAAATCGATTCCTTAAGAAACTACGATATAAGGAGACCTAGAGCTAGATACCCTCGGTTCATTTTGATTGGAGTGGATGCATTCTATAATGCCGAATAATTAAAAGAAACTTTAATTCAGAAGAATGGAGTGTTTAACAATGAAAATTTTAAAATTAATTTTCCAATTAAAACGAAAAGAGATATAAATTGCGTTATTACAGTTGATCCCAAATCATACCCTAATATGACTAATATCTCGCATCTTTACCTTTATTTTGAACGAGTAAGAATTGAACTATTAATAAATGTCACGCAGTATATGAAAATCGCAGGGGGTGGGGGTAGACATACTAATAGTTATTGTGTTAAAAGATCAAATTTGCTTCCGATGCGGATCGACAGACTCGCATGACAGAACTGCGTGCACAGCAAATTTCATTAACTGTTGTGGCAATAATCTGCGTTTTGGATCTTGCTACGAGGTTAAATACGGGTGTAGGGACAAAAACCAAAAACCTTTTATTGGAAGTCATACCGATTTTGGTTTGTAATATATTCTAATGTGTTCTCATACTGACCTCGGTCACTAGTTATTTCGAACGCTAGCACCCCTGTCACTAGCACCCCTCGGTCACTAGCACCCCTGGCCTATCGAATCAATATTTTGCAACTGAACGCTAATCACTCGCGGGCTGCACATCTTCAAGTTTTTGTGGTCGCTTCGGAACTCGAATCCAATCTTCTGCTAATCCAAGACCCTTATCTTAATTTTAATACCCCCTTAAATTCCCTTCCTAGATCAATTCAATATTTCTCATTCAAAAATAAATGCCTCACTGTTTGTTTTAATAAATTAATTTACCCCGAATTTCTAAACAAAACCGATCATACAATAGGTGTTTTACTTAAATTTAAAAAACTTACTATTTTAGTAATAAATTTATATTTCCCTGCTCACGATGATTTCGATATATTGTTAAAGGCACTCACTATTTATAAGATATCGAATCATAGTTGTCTCCTGACGGGGTACTTAAATGCGAGGTCACCCATATGGGGCTGTGATTTTACTGATAATCGAGGGGATTCTCTGATCGATTTTGCGTTACACCATGATTTAAACTTCTTAAATATTCCAGAATTGGGTCCTACTTTTGTGGCTCACTCAACTAAAGGTAACTCAGATATATCTTTGACTCTAACAGCATTATTTATTAGGTGGATAGGTGGGAGGTTTCGGACCTGGAGTCTCTGAGCGATCACCGGTTTGCGGATGTGCACCTTCGATGTGATTTAAATAATTCCGAATTTTATTTAAAAATTTAATACGATATCAATAAATTTTTGAAACATTTTAAGAAATTGTATCCCAAACTCATTAAAATAGTTGAATCAATTCGGAATTCAGATCAGCTGGAGAAGTTTGCTAATTTATTGGTTTCAACCGTCCGGTCATCCACCTTCATATCTTTTCGTAAAAGACGGGTTCTTGCTACTCCAGTTTTCTCCTGGGGGAATAACAATTTCTCTGGATATCTCTGGTTTTTAAAACTCTTAGCTGAAGGAAGGCTTCCGGCCTTGATTTCTTGTACTATGGATTTGGAAGCATATTTTTTTCTAATTTCCCTAACCTCATAAGGAAATTTATGAATTTATGTGTACAATTTTCGTAGAATTTTTACCAATCTTGGGGAAAATTGTTGAGCATGTTTTTGTCAACAGAATAAATTTCTGGATTCATCAAAACAATATTCTTCATCCACTCCAATTTGATTTTAAAGAGAATTTTGGCTGTGACGACGCAATTATCCGCTTGGTTTAGTATATCAAACGCAAAAGATCTATGAATATATTGCTGTTACTTTTATCGATATTCATGGTGCGTTTGACAACATAGATTGGTCTGTTCTATTTAAAATTTAAGAAATCTTCATTTTCCAATCTGTTTTCAAAAGTTTATATACTCTTACTTAATAAATTGACATTTTTTTTCTAATAATAATTTTACAATAAAGCATCTAATAACCCAAGACTGTCCTCAGGGTTTGGTACTAGCGCCTGCTCTGTGGGACTTATATTTTAATTTTTTTTTTGAATATTAATTGCAAAAACTTTTTAGTTCAAGCTTTCGCGGATGATCTAGCGGTTATTTCCATAGGAAATTCGAGAAGAGGCCTAGAGCATAATTCTAATATTTTAATTGGTCTTATTGCTGAACATCTGGCACGGCTAAGGCTGGAAATTTCGATTGAGAAAACCGCCTCGGTTGTATTTAGAAGCCCATTAATCCACAACAAGGGAGTTCGTGGTGGTAGCGTCTTCAGTCGAGACCCAATTTTTGAACTAAATAATTCCTTCATAAAAATTTGTAAATTTTATAAATATTTAGGTATTTGGATAGACTACCAGTTCTCCTAGAGTCCCCACATTAATTATCTTAAAGAAAAAATTTATAATCTCTTATTAAATTTTAATAGGGTATTCTTCGATGATTTCAATTTCAAAAATTATAAATTGTGGTTCTTATGTGTTATGGTTCTTATGTGTGGTTCTTATTGTCTATGGTGAAGGGGTTGGGGGTGATGACCTAAACTCCTCGCAAATTATTCAGCTAAACTCTACTCCGATAATTTACCTTTTAAAAATTACCAAGGTCCTATAGAACGTCTCCCATTGCTGCTGTGCTGGTGATTGCTGGGGTTCCCCTGTTCAACTGACCCTAAAATTTCATTTTCTTAAGTATCAAATTTGAAAGCAGCATAGTTCTAATTTTTTTCACCTGATTAATAATATCCCATTCGACTCAAATATCTCACTGAGAGCTGTTCGTCCTGAAAAGGGACGAACAGCTTTTTCTTAACAAATTTTCGGGACCCTTCGAGTGGGAGGGTCCCGAAAATTACCAACGTATCAAGGATTGGGTTCAAAACTAGGTTCGCCGTGTATGTCTTCCACCGGGGTGTCCTAAACAGAGTCTAGTTACATGTTCAGACTGAATTTTTATAATTCAGTTTTCCAGACCGAGCTTTCAGCAAACGCATTTGCCGTTTTGTGGGCCGTCTCACATAACTTCAAAGTTTCCATTTACTTATGTTTATCATCTATATTGCTACTGCAGAGTACCAGAAATAAATCGGCTTTTATTAAAACCCTTAAACAAAAATTATCAACTTATTCTGATTTTTACAACTTACACTGGGTTCGGGCCCACGGAGATTATTATAACGAAATCGCGGATTTCTTTGCAAAGCTCTCTGTCACTTATGGTGAGAGAATGAATGTCCCTGCCCCTCGGTCTCATATACATATGACTATAAAAAATAAGCTTCTTTCTGACTGGGAGGTCTGGTGGTCAACTTGTAATACTGGTATTCGGGTTCAGTCCTATATTCCTAGACTAAATTCGAGTTTTATACGAATTCTGGTTTTAATAAACGCTTCTTAACTGGTCATGGTCCTTTCATTTCTTATTTAAATCATTTTAATCTTAAAAAATGCAAATTTATGTCTCTGTGGCTCTGTTGGAGATGCTGATCACTTCGTTTTCTCTTGTCCTTTTACTAGAGATTTTCATTTAAAATGTCCTGTTGTCGAAGTGAAACTTATTTAGCTGAGGTCCGTGTGTGAAAATCCCTTCCTGCATTCTAAGCTTAAATCCTGTGTTCTTACGGCTCGTAAAATTACCCAACAAATTTGTTAATTGTTTCAAATTTTTATTATATTCCTCAATATTTTAATCATCCCTTACTGTGTAGCTATAATTCTATACCTTGTATATATGTTCATACCTTTGCCTAACGCTTCATTTTTGTTAACGAGTTTGTGGATGTTTTTGTATTGTGCCATTTAACCTGTAGTGCATCTTATTTCTGCAATAAAATTTCAATTGTTTTTTTTTTCTTGTGTTTTCGTCATGTATATTCTTTGTTGTGCAAATACCTTGTACATTTTATTTAACCTTTATTTAAAAATTATGTAAGATCTTATTTATTTTGTCAATAAATGCTAAGTGCGGGGGTGATTGTTTCCCGGAAGGGGGCGGTTTGCAGCTCTAAGCCTTTTAGTTGAGCTCGATCCCCTCGGGTATTTTGCTAATAAACTTCGTGTTGCTTCTATTGCGACATTAATAAAAACCAATCAACCTGATTTTTTGTGAAGATATATAAGTAACAAAGGTTATGAAAATAACCCCCAAAACAACAGATTATTAGGAAATTGGCATATTACTCAAAGAATACAAGAGGTCACTCCAAAGTCTTATACTTCCTCACGAAGAGGAATATAGAAATGGGGTGTGAAAATATGCACAAACGAGTTCGATTTTGCCTCTTAGAAAGAAACGAGCATCTTGATATTGGTCGTAAATGAGTTTAAAACTTTTTTTCTAAGTTATGTTAGAAATACTCTTCAACATTCCCATAAAGAATTGTTTTCAAGCTCCATTTCATTGTATAATAAATTTACGAAAAAAAAAAGCGTCAGTTCGTGAACGTCTGAGACACCCGGTCGTTATGTGATAATCTATTATCGTAGTCGTAATTTAACGGTTATATTTTACGAATGATGATCAGCTACAGTTAAACATTAATCATTTGATCTATGAAATGCTCAAAAGTTTCTGGGATGAAGTGTATACTTTTCTGACTCAGAGTGAATGGAGTAGTAAAGACTGCATAATATTAGCAACTTTGGGGAGAACTGAAGTGAATGTAAAAAATTCTTGGTTGGTAAACGCAACCTGGTTGGTTGAGTATTGCGAATACCTACTAAAAACAAAAAGCAGAATTGCAGTAATCAAGATGTATAGAATGCAGAACTAACTTGAAAGCGTTTTAAAATAATGGCCGTAGTTTCCTTCATCAATGAAATTAGGAAATAATTTACTGTTACTAAATTGTTATTGAAGTGAAGAAAATATTTTTTCAAATGTTTATTAAACTGTTCTAAAAATAAACATGTCTTTCAGGACAAACATCAATACATTATTTGTGAAGACATAAATAACAAAAAATTATATCATCAGACCAGTAAAAGGGTTAAATTTTAAGAAATGAGTTTGGGGAGAATTTCCTAATCTGTTTTTTGTATAGCTATATGTATTGTAATTGAGGGACATTTTTCGCTTCTAGCTCCTATCAGTTATAAGCCAATTCGCCCAAAATGTTTCTGTTTTTTTCGTCAACCCTGTAAAATTATTTCAGCACCTCAGAGAAAGGTACTGACTACATCGGGAATTTATATTCCTGTGGTAGATGAAAATATGCGTGCAATGCGACTTAAATGAAACTAAGGCAACAAATTGAAATAATTTCCGCATTAGCCCGAATGCAACGAGACGCCAAAAATGTTTTATGAAGATAGTTAAAAAAAATAATGAATTTATATAATGAGAATCATTCATTTTACATAAAATCATTCCAAAGAAATATAATTTAGTCACAGATGATAATTTATTTAAAACAAATATTAATAACACAGTTTACATTCATGGCAATAAAATTAAGTAACGTAAAACAATTTAGGTAATCTCGAATTTAGCTCGAGTCAATATTTTAAGGAGAAATAATGAATCAAAAAGTATCGCGTTATATTCGGGCTAATACAGTATTTCTTGGTGCAGCAGAGCGTTCCAAAGATAATATGTCAAAGTTCAAGTTAGCTTCAAGGTAACTTTTAAAGATCATGCAGTTTTACCAGTTGACCGTAGGCAGTGTTTCGACCACATCTCTGTTCTAAAGCCACTGTAATTAAGCCATTCATCTTTTCTTAGATTGCAAAACTAAGATCTTTACTTCAATCTTGGTCATGTGTCAAAAATTTACTTTGTTGTTGTACACCGAAAACATAAAAAATGCTACTCTCATGTCTATAAATAGGAAATTCATAAATAATTTACCAAACAGTATAATACAAGAATATTTATGACAAATAATTTCCCTAGAATACAGCAAACGAAACATGAATTTATTAAAAAGTAACTGAAAATTTCAAGTTTTTTTTTTTTTTTTTTTTTTATAACTTGCATACATTCGAACGGAATGTGAAACTTTAATTGATGAGATCTTAATGGAAACTCTTTATGAGCAACAAATACTAAAAATCAAACAGATTCTAAATTTACCACAACTGTTACAATTTTTTAAACTGCTTCGTTTCATCCAAGTACCATTTGTTAATTCAATGACCGATTCTATATAATGGATATCGTAAAATACTCGTACGTTTTATAATTAAATATTTCAAACATTGTTTTTTTTTTTTTTTTTTTTTTTTTTTTTTAACAAATATCATACCATAAAGATTTCGTTCTCTGTAAACCGTAAAGAAAACGAAAAGTAAACAGAAGAGGGAAAAACAATTAAAAAGGAATTAAAGATGATAAACAGGAATAAAAAATTGATAATCTTCCTAAATAGATTGTAATTCTAGGTTATTCAAAACACAACATAAAATAAAATTACATAATTGGAGAAATTACATAATGTAATTGCATAATTTCTTCCTGAAACAATGCATTCCACCATCATTCAAATGATAAAAAAATATAATTAGTGAAATTCTTCCTCATTGCTTTCTCGTCAGGTTGGCGTCCGACCGACACGTGGAGGAATACATTAGGTGATTAAAAGGTAATTATTATTGTTATATTTTACTTAATTATATTACTAATCAAGTAAGTTTCGAATTTAATCTGTATAACACAGAGAGCTTAAGAAAGAATACCACAACTTTGAAGGGCTTCTACTCAACAAAACAAGTACGCACATCATTCTTCGAATCGCAGCGAGTAGGAAGCTCGTAAGTTCGAGGGTGGTTCAAAAAGTTCTTGTTTTTGAAGACAGATGGCATCATTAAGATAAATTGTTGTTATCATTGGGTACAATAATCTACTGAACTGAACCGAAAGAAATTTGCCATCGATTCATAAGTTAGCTTTGATTTTATAGTCATTTGCTGCCCAATTAAAATCTGATTGCTACTAGCATCGAGTTGTCACCGTCGATGGTGAATGGACTCATCGTTATGCACCGGAAACGAAGCAACAATCTAAACAATGGGTTGTTTTGGGTGAATCTATTCCAAAGAAGGCGAAGATGATTTCATCGGCCTGAAAAATTATTACAAAGAATTTTTGAGGTACGAAAGGCTTCGTGATCACGAATACGATTTACTGAGACTTAGGTAGCTGTCTAGTAAAGTCTTACTAAAAACAAACCATCTTTGATGCTGCGATCGCCATGTCTTGGATATTCTAAGGATTAATTGAAGGACTCTCGTACTTCATTTGGCGACAAAGGGCGGTACGGGTTTTACGAGCGCATGCCATCCTAACAATGCGAGTCCATCTAATCATTTCGCCCTGAGATAATGACCGAACAACAAAGGCGTTTTGTGTTACTGAATTTACTAAAGAAGTATCGGTTACGACTGTTCAATGAATATTTCATTGCAAATACGTATTTCATTCTCCCAATAAATGCAACAGTCAGATTTTAAAAGAAGTTCTGGTCAGCCGTGTCTCCATGAGAGTATTGAAAGTATTTTACAAACATTTAACAGACTCAAAAACAGAAGACCTATCTCATAATCGATTGCTCGCAAGTTAACTAACCGTAATTTTGTTTAAGCGAGTCACGGTTTATACGTTGTTAAAAGTTGGAATTTAACATCTGTAATGTACCTGTCGGGGCGACATATCTTAGAGAATTTTATTTTTTTTATCTGTCTTTGGAACTGCGCTACGAGTAGTTTGGACCGTAAGTTATGCAAAAGTGAGTGAATGTGTGATGGCGAAGTTTAATAGCACTAAAGCTAGATATGGCTATGCTACGCCAAACAAGGTATAACTTGATCTAGACGTTTGAAAAAGGAGAGAAAAAAAAAAATATATGTTGACAAGAAGGAGGATCAAAAATGGAGAAGGATCCCTGATGCGTGTCACCCGTGTATACCTGAGACAAGTAAACCTCATGGGAAAGGAAAAGGTTACTATGATGCCTCGGAAGGGGTGCTACCTTTTCTCGCCTGAAGAAGTTAAGCTCCTGAGGACTACGCACAAGCGAAACGGTTAATGTAGAATTCGTGGGGACATTTTAGCCTGATCATGTTGTGGTGACGTGATGGTCATTTTAGCCTGATCATGTGACTCTCATGTTATGGTGAGGCTGTGCTACGAGCTCGAATCCACTTGAAACTCGTTTAAATACGGTAAAGAGTCCATAGTCTCGAGGCACAACAATGCACGTACGATTGCTTTGTGGGTCAATAAGACATAGGCAATCCGAGCTGACACGATCGTATCAGCCTTCATCAAATTATAAATAATCAAAAAAGTAATTGAATATGAAGATAGTGAATTGTGTGTGTGTGTGAAAGAAGAGTGATTTAGAAGAGTGTGATGAACGAGGCATTGATGGTCATTCGTTAAGTTCGTTTAATTCTGAAATTGTTGAGTATGAATTTGTATAAATCAATGTTGCGTTTATTTTAAATGCAAAATTCTGGTCGATTATTTAATTTACATATTCATTTTCATGATATGGTAATTTATGGTGATAAACAAATTTACAGAACCCGTAAAATTAACGTCTATTAGAAAACAGTAGAGTTTGTTTTTATCAAGTTCAAAGTAAGATGCTTGTTTATTTTATACATTTGTTTATAAATTACTGTTCATAGTTGTGTTGTAAATGTTATAAAATATTATCAATGGTGATCACATCAATATGGAAAAGAATTACTGAACATTAAATGTCATGTTTCGGAATTCTCTGCAGCGGTATATGCGACGGCGCGCCTTATCCGAAGAATTTTTAAGTTTTTTGCATCGTGTGCAACATATATACCAGAGCGGGCTTATTTGCCTGAACGGTACTATAACTCTCTATGAATTTTTTCTTTCGAACTACATAACTATTAATTCAGCCGCTACTGGCGAACATCGCAAAACCGCAAATAACTACAGCACCAAACATAAGTACGGAATGAGTCAACTTGATATAGAACGTGTTTCTGGTGGTGGTCATATTGAACGCTTATAATTTTATAAGCGACTAAAAAAAAACTAATACAAAATTTAAAAAATAAATAAAAGTGTTATTTTAAATTTAATTTGTTCAAAAAGTTTGCAACTTTTTTAGTTTTGTGATTATAGCCCTTCAAACTTGGGGTATTCTTTTGTTAACACGCTATATAAAGTTCGAGTCACTTATTTACAAAATTTCGGAAATATTATTCATTTTTTTTAAATTTCGTACAATTTTAACTTGGATATTGACTCAATACATTGCAAGCTCTACTAATAATTATGAAAAACTCTAACTGCTGCATTTGAACATGAAAATATTTCTTCATCCCTTCCCACTTTGTCTAGCGGTCGGTTTCCTCCATTCCTTCTCACTAGGCGAGAGGATTTTGTCGAGTCGTGGGTTCGAGCCCTGGGGCCACGAAAGACCCTCCGTGTAGCTGGGGCTGATGTACGAAACATCTGGGGCTCTAAGTCTTCCCGTTGGACTAGTGTGGAAAGTTGGTGAAGATGGAGAAGATTCAAATGTCTTCTTCGTCACTGGACTGAGGCTCAAAATTGCGAGATTCGTCGCCAAACGCTCTCGTGTTACTTCTCAAAGTGACGTTTATAAGCAAGTACACCACAAACTCGTTTTGGCTATCTAATTAATCTGGCTATAATATAGCGCGATTCATGGCGATTCCGTCCTTACTCTTTATGATAATCGAAATTTTGAAATTCTCTTGAGAGAGCATTTTTTTTTTTTTATTTATTTATTTTGCTGTATAAAAATTAGAGATTATTTCTTTGATTTAACAAACATGTTATTCGTGAGAAATAGATAAATTGTGTGCCAGAAAATTAAGTTTTAAAATTGTTAACAAACGTTCCAAATCATAGAGAAAAGCATCTTTGATTGCATTTTCCCCAAAATGGTCTTTTAAGGATTCGGGCACACGTTCTTCAAAATCTCTTTTATCCAAAGCGCTGATATTTTCCACATTACACAAAACTATATTACTTCCAATACAGTGTACTTAAACTTTTTGAAATAAATACGCACAAATTTTAGGTATGGTATTATACTCGTATAAAAATCAAAGGAAATTAGAATCAAATTTCAAATAATTAAGGCAAAAAATTAAGTTTTGTTAAATTCAAATTTTGAAATCAGAATTAAGAGTTCAGTGATCTTTACAAATTCTTAGAGTTATCAACGCAAGATGTACCTAAAGGAAAGTACATGACTTGCAAATGTAAATAATTTTATTGATAATTAATAGATCACAAATAATTATTTATGGATATAAATGAGATTTTCTTCACATAGACAGATACATACAAGTAAGTATACAGTTATCTAAGTATTAAAATATGGCTTATATATATATATATATATATATATATATATATATATTGAAAATTGAAAAATATTTAAACTTATTTAAAAAGGAGTTTATTTAAAAGCATCAAATAAACTCCTTTTTCTTTGTAAAGACGGCTAAGTTATGAGGATCGTTCAAAAAGTCCTTAGAAGTTCCAAAAAATGGTGCTTATAGCAACGAAAATGGTTTGTGTTTAGTAAGCTTCCTGTCTCACTAGACAGTTACTCGTATTCGTGATCATTCGTACTTCAAAAATTCTTCGTCATAACTCTTCCGGTCGATGAGAACATCTTCGCCTTCTTTGGAGCAAATTCAGAGGATCCCTAAGTTCCGATCTTTGCTTAATCTCCGGTGCGTGATGAGAAATTCAGGTCTCACCGACTCTGACTTCTCGACATAAAATGACGTCAACAACTCAACACGATAATGATCAAATTTTGAAATGGCAGCAAATGACAACCAAATCAAGACTAACTTATGAGTAAATGTCGAATTTATTTTAGCTCCGTTTAACAGATTGCAGCATCCAATGGGAACAACAATTTTCCTTAATGATGCCATCTGTCTTCAATTACAAGTACTTTTTGAACCACCCTCTTACTTTAAAAGCCGTTGAGGTGGCGGGGGGGGGGATATTTTGAGGACTCGTTTATCGCACAAGATTTTTAAAGTTTAGTAACATCAACAATTAGACATTCAAAATTTTTTTTAAAAGGAAACATTTTTTTAACTACAGAACTGGAAACGGACAATGCGCGTATTGAGCATAGCAAAATATGTATTGATTCAAACATAAATGAGTAGTTTACTAAAATATTCTACTGTATATATCGAGTTGGAGATACATTCTTAAACTGTAGGTGAAGAGATCCTTAGAGGGTCTGAAAAAGTGCTATCCATTTATGCAAAAAAAAGTCGTTTTCCAAACAGGTATAACTTACCATTGAGAAAAAGAAGAAACTTTATAATATTTTTATATATATATATATATATTATAAGTTGAACATTTTTTTCAAAATTATAAAGATTAAAAATTTGCTGGGAGCAGGATTCTGAAGTATAATAATGATCAAATTTACAAAAGTTATTTAGTAGAGAAATGTTCAGGTATCAAGCTATAAGCAATTTTTTAAAAATTTAAAGAAAAACATTTTTTAGTTCAATTATTTAAAAAGTTATGAATTGTTAAGAAAAAAGTCTAATTAAAATTCTCATAAATTTTTTTCTGTTAACGATTTTTCTCAATTTCGATGTATAAAAAATGAATTTATTTTGAACATGTGTATGAAATCTCAAGCTATGATTAATAGTTTCTGAGAGATCCTACGTGCAAGTTGAAATGTTCCATTTTGAGAAACATGAAGTGAAAGTTGAAAAAAATAAAATAAATAAAAAATCCCTCCCTTCCTCCCCGAAAGCAAAAACTAGTTCGACAAGCATAATTTTTTTTTCTCTAGAAGTTTTGGTAGCATCATAAAATATTTTCCATGTAATTCTTCAGAAATAATATGATTCTAATTTATATTTTTCTCTCTCGAAAAGAAGAAAGAATTTAAGTGTTCTGAGACCATTTTAAAAAAAATGCCTTTTCAAAACGAATTTTTAAGTAAAAATGTGCTTTTTTTTTTTCTCTTATAAAAAGCACTTTTATTTCGGAAACTTAAAATAACAGAACGATTATTTTTAAATAACGTACAATGAAAACTTGAAACCTGAATTATGAAAAACAAATAACTGTATCATCGAACAACAAACAACAATTGAGTTAATACTTATAAAACAAAACGTAAATGATTTTGGCTCCCTTATGATCATTTTTCTAAAGAAAAATCTGCTTCCGATATCAACGAAAATTCTCTAAATAATTATAATAGGGTCTCAGAACTGCAATTGTTAACTAAAGATGTTAAATGTAAGTTATTTAAAATTCTATAATAAACTAGAAGAAATTTTCTACTATGTTCTAAAAGTGATGTAATTGGTTTTCTGTATATAAACGTGCGTTATTATAGCCCTACATTGCGATTGGCAGACTTTTTCTACATTGCGTAATGTTTCAAAGATCCAAATTTCTGATAAAGGACAGATATGCAATATGAGTCATACAATATATGAGAAGAATGTACATTTTAAAATTTTAACATATTTTTATATTAAAAGTTTAAAAAACAAGACTTATAAAATATAACATTTAAGAATTCAGATGATTAAAGATAAATTTTCTATGTATGAAATTTCGTTTTTTAACTTTCTCAGTCCAGTCGGTGCTATATACACACAAACACACTTTAAAGAAGCTACCTCTAGGTATTTTACAATTGCCATTCAACTATTGCTGCGATATAAATTTTAAAAACAGCTTTTAAATATTTATTCACTGCTTGCATTTGAGAGGTTTTAAAAACAATTAAAGATATTTGAAATGAATATTTTTTACAATGTTAGTCATGACATAAATATGGAGTTTCTCAGTATTCCATTTAAATGATTTAAAAAAAAAAAATGGAGACTATTTTCAGAAAAAAAAATTCAGAAATGAGATATAAAAAGCGTTCTAAGAAATACTTCCATCACTAGACTAACAGAAAATAACAGAAAGAAAAGGATCCATTAAATTTGAGCGTATTTAATCTAGAAATCATATTCTCAATACTCTATACAAAAAAAATAAATAAATAAATAACACACTTTCTATATTAATTAAAAATATCGAATATCACCAACCATCTCTTCGCCCCGGTTATAACTAAATTTTTATTACTTACTATATAGTCATTTCATAGAAAACTTACCCGAAAAATCCAACTCATAGAGGAGCCCGAACGGTTTCTTCTGGAAAAGTGCCTTTCCTCCAAAGAAAAAATTCTTTCGAATGCGGGTAACGTAATATCCAAGGTGCACGTGTTGCAATTCTCCGTGGTAGCACAGTCAACCTCAGAGAGCAAACTGAAACACTTCTGGCTCTTTTTAGGACCGGTTTGTGATCTTTCCCCGCAATCTTTCAAAATCTCATGTCGTACCCCACTTTCCTCAAAAAAGCATTGCGTCAGTTCATTAATCAAACTTCGGACAGCTGTCCTTTCGTTTGCATTGTGAAGCCTTCCGAGTAAGATCTTTGATAACACATTGAAAACGAGGGATTTCACTTAACAACGATTTTCAGAATACAATGGATTCATTTGAAAAGTTTAAATTTGGAAATTCGGCGAAATTTTAAACGATTTTCTTATTGTCTCGTGAAGGTAAGCTTTTAGGGAATTTTAATTCGCTGTTAATAAAATGGAAATATTCGACGGGAAAAACTGATGATATGGTTGGATAGTTTGAACTAGCATCATTCTAATGGAATTAGTGATCAGCCAACGAAAGTTTGAGTCCCAATGCTGTCTTCAGGACCAGTGGCTGCAATTGGGTGAAGGAGCCTTAACTATTTTGACTGCCTCACCTCCTTTCTCTCACAGTGAGAAGAAATTAATATATATATATATATATATATTCCATTTTAGCCGCCTAAGACTAGGAATTGTAAATAAAACATTGATATAAAACATGTCTTATATCACCTTATGTCTTATCCATTAAATAATCTTATATACTAATTATCTATTATTATCTGTCTTATAAGATAATTTATGTAACGGAAATATGCATAAAATGTAATGTCATGCACCGTATTACAGTTGTTAGACCCGTACATGGCGTCAAACCATTTCATAAAGTTCTACAGCAAATAGATGGAACTCGTGCAACAGATGTATCGTGCTATGAGGAAGGTTAGCCAAGGTTGATGAATATGTGGAAGTCTACCCCATAGAAAACAAAGCCGTCAAAACAGAGAGTTGCAACATATGACACTGAGAAACTTATTTTACATTGTATATCTTTATACCTATGATATAATCAATTGCATTGATTTGAACAACTAACTAAATGTTTTTAAGTACAAGTAATATAAAGAGTATCTTTTTTTTATTTTCCTTTGTATATTTTTAAATGTAATGGGGTATAAAACAAGGCCCTATATAATCTCATTTATTGGGTTTTGCCAAATTATCATTTTCGGCATTCATTTTCAATAAGCCATACTTTTTTAAATGAAATAATCATTGGTCTTTTTTGATTTCTTTAAATACTTCCATTTTATTGTAATACATGTATAATATTGTTCCTTTTATAAAAGTTACATTGTATAGAATTAATCCAAATTTCAAGATATATTTAAACTCTACTATTAAAACTAAACAACAGTAAAGTTGATATAAAATTTTATTTACATCTCTGTCCAAATTTACTCATAAAGCGTAGAAAACTTACCATTTGTAGCTAATTATATTAATTTTGTGTGCATATCTTTCTATATTCCCCTTATATACCCTATTATCTTTTGCCCATAAATATTTTACCTCCATCCCCTTCTAATTGCCAATCACCGCCACAACTCGTGACACCACTTAAATAAGTAACGCCTCACTCTTCTAAATTTACCCTCGACACCATTACGAATTAATTAAGTTTCATTTAATTTGAAATGTAGCCGCACCCATTATTTCATACGACGCTCTCGTTGTTCATAGGATTAAAACAAAAAAAAAAGTTAATCATTACTCTTTAACTAATTTTTTCCATATCCACTATTAATACATATACGAGTCAAAGCCACAATAAGCATCTTTTTTTCTAGAAAGCTTTAAAAATAGAGTTTGGTCGTCTATGTGGGTGAATGGTTGGAATTTCGAACTTTTGCAGCAGTGTAATTTATATTTATATTCATTCACAAAATTATTTCTTCTGAACAGTCCTCCTCATAAAACCACCAACATACACCTTTCCTCTCGTTCCTCATACCTATCTATTAAATTAGTTTCGAACCAATACCAGGACTCATTACGACTCACTAGTGTTACAGAAATTGAAATATGTAAATACACTCTAAATCGCGGGTCGGCAAACGTTTTTCGCATGGGCCAAATCGTAACATTTTTAAGCCTGGCGGGTCATGTAGTGAGAAATTTTACTCAAGTATCACTTACAGCAAAAGAAAAACACAAGCTCAATTTTTTAAAAAAAAAATTAGGAAATAATGTATATATATATATATATATATATATATATATATATATATATATTAATAAGCGTATTATAGAACTTGTTACATTTTTCACTATTGAAATTGTTTTGTTTTTTCCGTGATATTTCAACATACTAATTAATTCTCAATGGACTGTTAATATGATCTCTATTAGCATTTTAAACACTTCACTTTCAAAACTATCCTTTCCCATTGATAAATAAGACTAAATACAATACAGTTAAAATTCCTTCGCATATGCTTTGATTGACCCTATTTAGCTTTCTTATTAGCGTAATCGGATTAGATCCATTTCTTTAACCACCTTTTCTAGCGTATCATCTTTTTGTTGAACCAATCACTTCCAAATGAAGATCTGAAGGAAGCTTTTCTGTCGCATTGTGAACGGATTTTCTTCCTTATGTAACTCTACAGCTAGTTTAAAGTCTAATTAAAAAGTCAATAAGTTCAAAACTCTAATGGAAGATACGTAAGAGAAGAACTCATGGTTTATTATCTATCAAAGAATATGCAAGATCGCTATATCCCGAGTTTCTCTTAAGTGAATCAATCTTTTAGTTTGTATTCTAATAATAAAGTCTTAGCTTACTAAATAACTCATTCTGGTTCAAATGCTTCTCGATTATAGAGTATTTGAATCATATTATTCTGGTGAGGAGTCAATTCCAATTACTTTCAATAGAAACTATTAATAACGATTTATTCACTCCAGTCTACACATCTGTAAGCTTGTTGTTATCTTCTAACTCTTCTCTTCTCTTTCTTTTCAGTTCTATTTCGCTTATAATCACTATCTCTAATTTATCTTCATCTAATTTACTTAATCACGTTTCATTTGTTTGACAAGGAGTTATAATTGTGAGCTATTCAAATTCTTAATACTCCCGAGGTTAGTGAAGAGAAAATCACGAATAGCCATCTTTACAGTGCAGCCAAATAGATTTTGAAACGTGGAAATGTGTAAAGCGTTTGCGTCAAGATCCGAAAAATATTGTTGTAATTTGTTTATATCTCAGTGGTTACACTGCCTAGTTGAATTTATTTAAAAAAATTCAAATTAAAAACAATTTTAGCCCTCCAGCAGAATAAAAAAACTGGCGTTTGGGCCGAACTTGACTCGCGGGCCGTAGTTCTTCGATCCTTGCTCTAAATCATAAAAAACGACACATCGATAAGGAGCTATGAAATCGTGCAAAAATGGTAAATGAGATGAGCATACATAGGAAAAGAAACGATTACCATTTTAGAACAATTGAATAATTTATTCTAAAATACAATCGTTACGAAGGGAGGTGGTCTGTGAGGCTTTTAGCCTACTTCTGGTCTTGTTGCAAGCTGTCACCAGAGGAGCAAAGAGTGACAAAATTCCTGGATGGTGTCCGGCCAGGCTCTTGCCAAATTATCTCCAACATCGGGGGGAATAGATAATTTTTCTGAAATAATTGCATGTGCCTCCCCATCAATCCCTAATATACTTTATGTGTAAGAGAGATCTTGCGACCTATCTGGCCCAGGAAGTGTTCAGCAAGCTTGAAGACTATTCATAGCAAAGTATCTTTGTAAACGCCTTTCTACAAAGCAATTCAGTGAATAAACAGCAACGGATATATTATTATTACTGTACCCATTTAACACCTCCTTGTCATTCATTTCCGCTGTCATTATTTCAAAGTTAAATAGTAACTAAATGAAAGTAAATGTAATTGAAATTCATACAATATAAAATTCAATAAATGAATCAGTTAAATCAGAATTCGATTCTATTATTTATAATAAAGTTATGAAAATTCAATATATTAATCTTTCTCTTTGTTTACTAATGCTCAGTGCACCTGAGCTATATTTTGGAATCATAATCTGAGTTTGATCTTACCAACTAACTCGAGTTCGAGTGATTGAGATTGTTCATTAACGTTACACTGAGTAGCAACACAAAGGCTATTGGTGACGCACCTCATAATTTTGTACCTCGGTCAAGTGACGAGGGCGACGCAGGACCTTGCACATCCCTCACCATGCCATCGAGAGGACTTGGGGTCTATACCAGATTTACCATGCATTAGCCCTGCTACATGACGGGTCTTTAGTGGCATCAAGACTCGATTAATCTAATCGTCGAGACATCTGCCGAAAGTCCTTGAACATGACATCCAGTCTATAGCGGCCACCTTGGGTTCGAGTGATTGTAATCATTATGGTTTAAGTTTCGAGCTGCAAATCAGATTTCTTCTCATCTGAAATCCTTTAATCAAAATTGGTCTGCTGCTGATAAACACTTGAAAAATTGTAATTTCTATCAAATGCCAACGACTACTACTCTCAATTAACTGCTAATTATTTTACTCAATTGTTCCGTCGCTTTTATATGAATATTCTTTTTCATTCCTTACATGAATACATTCCTCACAGATCATACATTTAATCTAATCTGCATATATCATGTTTCATTTTTTGGAAAGGAATTGAAAATTTTAACAATATCAGAAAATGAACTTTGATATTAGCTGGTGGTAAAGTGGAGAATAGCCCAACTTTACACCATATGTTAAAACAAGAAATAAGTACTGTGAACTCTATCCTAAACTCAGAAATCAGAAATAAGGATGTTGTACTCGTATTGAGCAAGTAAATGTCAAACAAAATTTCTGTAAAACTAAGCATGGTTTGCAGATTATAAATTAAGATGTTTATAAAATTTCTGTATAAAAAAGAAAATAATCCTTTTTAATATTTTATTAAAGGTAATATTAAAATATTTAAAAATAAATAAATTTTTTTTCAAACTATTCCATAGATTAAAAACGTAAAATAAGAAATTATCTTTCACGGCGCGTTGCACTATGGGAGAAAATATTATTATTAATATACGTAACAAAATTACTTGCGGAAAAAAAATAACATAATATTTTTTGTGCACAAGAAAAATGAAGACTATAAAAACTTGGATGAAAATGGAGAAAGACTCAAAAAAAGTAATTTAATTTCAATGTTAACTGTTAAAAACCTTTTCTCAAAGATACGAAAAATTAAAAGGACTTTTAACACAAAAAATAGCCGTTTTAGTGTAGAATTAATAAATTATAATAAAGTCATACGAAATACTTAAAAGTACCGAAAAATATTTATCTCTTAAAATTATGAAAACAAAGCCGCATAAAATATTCAAGCAATTTTCATTTACATATGGATGTATGAACTGTTTTATAAACAATATCTCATTTGCTCACCGGATGTTACAAAGAAAAAAAACATATTTCTTGGCTTTGAGGAAAAACACTTCGAGAACTTTTCACCATTGTATTTTTTTTTTTTTTTTCAAAATTTAATTGATGACTGGCAAAAGCAAGCATCACAATGGAATTATGCTAATCATCAATGCTAATTTTGTCCCCAGAGATGAAAATAGCGGAAGTAACAAAGAGTGTCCCATTTTTTTACGACTTTATCTGCTGTTATTTGACAATTTACTACTAACAACGAAGTAAAGTGGAATGGGTCACTTAAAAATTTTTATGTTTGGTGAATAGAAAATAATTTTATGCCTGACTTGCATCTAAAATATCATTTATGGGGCAACATTAATACAAGTGTGGTTCAAAATGAACCGATTTTCGACTACAGATGGCGTTTCTAAGGAAAGTTGGTGTCACCATTATATGCAGTCATGTGAGAAGTGTACTTAAAATTAACTAATTTTTAAATAATAACGCTTAGTCTGGAATGATACTTCGGTAGTAAACCAAACTACCGAAGTATCATCTAACCAAAAAAAGTTCTTAAAATTCAGATTAATTTTGTTTTATATAATAAATAAATTTCTTTTTTTAAATCAGTATCAATCTCTAAAATTTTTTAACGTGTGGACTGCCAACTGCGAGATAACTCATAGTTTGCGTCCTAGAGTTGGACGACTTAACTCGCTACTACTTATGCTACGACTTAACTCGTAGTTTATTAACCTTACCTTATTCGTATAGCTGAGATTAAATTCGTACCGTTAATAATAGAACATTAATAAAAAATTGTCAAAAATCCATTATTAACTTTTCAGTTACCCCATTCGCGTGAAATGACGATCTAATATCCATATTTTATAATAAAAAGCATGAGAGGGCGATTTTGAACATGAGCATATCGTAAATTCAGCCAAAATAAAAATAAAAATGGCGTCTTCTCAGAAACAGACTATTTTGTGGTTTGCTTAGTATCAGTCGGCGATTTTAAAACATTGGAAGTTCGAAGAAAGTTGTATAAGGCTCCACCATCAGGTGAAATGCTAAGACTGTGGCGTTATAAATTTCTGGCAAAAAGGAAATGTACTGAAGTTACCTGTCGGTGTCGTAAAGGTGTTTTAGAACAGTAAGTGAAAACAAACGCGCGGTGTTCTCTAACTGTAATACGAAGTCGACCAGACGGGCATGAGAAGTTGAAGGATTTTTTAAATCTAAGGTGCGTCGTATTTTACAAAGGAAACTTCGTTTACCCTCTTGTGGTCGCGCTAGCCTGGTGGTCAAGGTCGTGAATTTACCACTAGTGATTTTCGTTGAGTCGTGGATTCGAGCCTTGGTGCCACTAAAGACCCACTGTGTATCCAGGGCTGAAAAACGTTGCATCTGTTGAGGCTCTAAGTCCACCCATTGGAGTGGAAGTTCGAAAACGCAGGTGCCAGATCAGTTGTCGTCCTCGTCACTTGATCGAGGTTCAAAATCATGAGTTGTGTCGCCAATAGCACGCGTGTTACTTCTAGCGTGACGTTACCAAACCCAATCCAATTCTATTCGTTTGCCCGCTTACTAAGTTCAGTACCTACAGCCAAATGATGAGCGAAAGAGGATGGATTCTTCAGGTATGTGTAGTAATTTATTGAGATTTACTCTCATTTTTAAATCATAGTTTATTTCTCTGATGAATCTACATTCCATATTAGCAGAATAGTGAAAAGTCAAAATGCGTGAATTTGGGGTTTGGAAAATTCCCATCATGTGATCATGTAAATCGAAAGAGGATATTTGATAAAGCATGTTACACTACCACATTATTGGCCCTTTCTTTGTTGAAAAGACAGCAACAGAAGTCTATCTCGATATGATGAAACAGTTTGCCTTTCCACAAATTCATTATTAGAATCCATTGGCCCCCAGGTGGTTACCTTCTTTAGATAGGTACTGGAATAATGACCCCTATTCATTCTAGTGATCTTTTTCTTTCCTATGAGATTTACTGTCTTTTGTATACACGGATGACGTAAATATCCTAGCAACCTTTACTTGTTTTTGACCCTCCTCCTTGTCAACCTTTTTACCTTTTCCCCATTTCTTCAAACGTCTAGATTGCAGTTACACCTTGTATGGCGCAGCATAGGCATCTTGGGATCTAGCTCCATTAAATGTTACCATCACTCACACTCACTGGATCCATCGATTATTTCTCAAGTATATGGCGCTCCAACAAATCTGAGTTTACACACCTAGGGAAGTCATATTTTATACTTCCCCCAAAGCATTAAATGTGACTTTCTAAAACAGGTGGATTAACCAAGACAACCCAATATCATGCTCTCCACCCTTCATACACCAGATATTACTTCCCTTGATTTTTTCATGAAGTTGTGCCGAAGATAAAATTGTTGTCACTTGTTAGTTCTGAAAATGAATTGAAAACTAGTATTACAGTAGCAATTTCATCAATATTCTATCGATTCTATATAAAGTTTAGCTTCAAATTGATTATGGTCTGGCTATTTTCCATGTCACCAAAGGATCACATGTTGAAGTGTATTGATTTTTTACATCCAATTCGGTGTGTTTGAGTATCACTTTCACGTCATGTTTTTATTTTTTATTCACACTTAGTCATAAAAATAGGTATGCACCTCATGTCTCCAGTCAAAAAGTCCAAAAATACAAGATATATATATCTATATATATCTTTGGAGAATATACCTTATTGACTGCCAATTATACTTCAAGAAAATGAAAAATGAACTTTGCCTTAATTTATTTTACAATTTTAAAGATCACTGTCTTATTTACCTGTGAAAACTTACACCACAAAAATAAATATGCAATCTGAAAATTTAAAGGTTGTAAATCATTTAAAAATCTAGATACACTTCTTTATGATTATGTTGCATGTTACGGATAGTTCTGAAGGCATTCTGCAATTTTCAATGTCTGACGGTAAATAATTTACTAATGGCTACTGGAGGAAAGGACCTGTCTCTCACCTCAATGGGAAATCTCTAAGCTCACCGAGAAAAATTCTGCTACAGTGCAAAAAGTTATTGCAAAATTTCGGACTGAGGTCAGTACTAGAAATATGGTTAGAACTGGTCAATCACTCATATTCACTGATAGAGAAAGTCGCAATATTAATAGAAAAATTAAGGAAAATCTAAATATCAGCGCTTCAAAATTGAAATCTGACGTAAAGAACCATTTAGGTAAATCTTGCAATCCTGAGACAATTCGCCATGAGCTACGAAAAGCAGAATACCGTGGTCGGAACATGCGAAGAAAACCATTCGTAAGCAAAGTTAATCGCAAAAATAGGCTTATCTTTGCAAAAGAAAATGTAAAACAAGACAAGATGTTCTGGAGTTCTGTAATTTTTTCAGGTGAGAGTAAATTCAAGATCAATGGATCAGATGGACACCAAAAAGGGTAGAGAAAAGCAAATACAAAGCACGATCCAAAGAACAGGAGAGAAACTGTTAAACACGATGATGGTTCAATTATTGTTTGGGGTTATATGTAGGAAATTTAGTAATAATTGATGCAATAAGGAATCAATTCAGTTATCTGAACATTTTAAAAGATAATCTACGTCAAAGCTCTGCAAAATTAAGACTCCAGAAATCGTTTACCTGTCTGCAAAATAATGATCCAAAACATATAGCTCGATCTGTACAAGAATGGCTGCTCTACAATTTTCAAAAACAGTTCAAAAAACCTCATCATTACCTGTTATTAACCCCATTGAACACTTGTGGGATTACCATGATAGACAAATTAGGAAACTAGAGATAAAAAATGAGAATGATCTCAGAAGAGTACTTTGGGAGGAGTAGCAGAAGTTACCATCTTCTGTGACCCAAAATTTAGAGAACTTAATGTCATCAAGATTAAAAGCAGTGTTAAAAGCCATAGGCTACCCTACTAACTACTAATTTTTAGTTTTTGCAAAAGAAACTTGCACAAATTATCTTTTTCTCTTTCCCTGTTTTGCCTGCCATACTTATTTTTGTAACATGAATTACATGTTAATTTTAAGTTAATCTATTTTCGCAAATTAATGGGTGCATTTTTGTGATATTTTTCCTGTTAAAATTAAATTTAAGTCAGCTTTTTTTCAAAATCATTTTAATTTTGAATGTAATAGGATTATGTATCTCTCTTATTCTTTGAAAAACATCAACACTATTACTGTGCTTCTTACTTTTGTGACTCATAGTGCATACTTAAAATTTCGTGCGTATTAAAATGAGATACTTTTGAACGGGAGTGTCTATCAGTGTAAATATCCTCTTGAGATCTAATGTCTATTCTATTTGACATTTTTTAAAATTTTATATGTGGTGAAAGAGTTAATTGTTTTTTAACCTGATATCAGGATCTCCATTTTACTGGACATACTAGTCCTGTCATCCATTCAGCAAAACTTGAAATTATTTGGCAGGATCCTTGTTCCAGAAGCATTTGGAAAGGGCGGACAAAAAGAAAGCAAAAATTGAAGGTATGTCAGTATTGAAGCATGGGTTGAATTTAGTTTTATTATATTTTTACATATTTTTTATATTAAAAAATGCTAATATTCAATTTTAAATGTATGAACAGTGAATTTATGTTGTATATTTGATAAGTAATTTATGTTTTTTACAAGACTAAGATCCAATGTCCATTATAATGGACTGGTCAAAAATTGTATTTTTCTTAATTTTTTTTTTTAAAAAAACAGCTGTATATACTGTTTTATTTTACTTTTAGATGATTTATCGGAAATGAAGGGGAAATTGCTCAAAGAATATGATCTTTGGTCTCAAGAGGATATAAATAGATGGCTTCACGGATGAGAGCAAAAAATTAAAACTTGCTTATATTGTCAGGAAACGTAATAATAAATGACTCATGCAATTAAATTAAATTGACTTTTTAGACTGGAATCCTGAAAATTAGCGTGGCAGTCATCGTGTTTATATATCATAACTAGAAAAAAATTGGGATCCTAAAAAAATATTAGGATGCCATTTTCTGCCGTATCAAAATTCGCATCAAGTAGAGTTGTCACCTTCGATGAAACAGTACACACTATTAACCAAGAAACAATAGGAACAATGGGCTGCTTCCGTTGAATCAGCTCCAAAGCAGACGTCCGGAAAAGATATGGTGATAATATTTTGGGCTACGAAAGATTTCATTCTCATAAATATCGTAGAAAAAAGAAAACCGACCACTGGAAAATGTTACAGTAAGTTAAGAAAAATCCCCTTACCATTCCTAATACCCCATTTCTCACAAAAGCTGTTTTTGAGCTATCCCCGTACTTTATTGTCTATAATTTTCTATCTCGAATTTTGTTTCGGTATCGAGTTCAGAAATATCGTCAGTTTACATATGAATTTTTTTTTATTTCGAGCAATATTTATATGTTTATGTGGTAATATTCAATATGATCAAGTTAAGTTATAGTTCTATAATCGAAATATGCAATTACAGCCTCAGATTATATGCGCAAATAATAAACATTCATTTGATATTCTTCTCTTCCTGGCTTAGGTTCTCAAATAATTTGCGTGATTTGTATTTCATTAATGTTTTATCATATTTTCGCGTATAGTTATGTAATTAATTTTAGTAATTTTTAATATTATATTGTGATATTTGCAGGCATTTTTATTCATGACTGAACATTAAGCACAAAGGTATCAACATGAAAACAACATTTCCAACTGCACCAACTGAGGTGTGTGTTTACATATGCATGTATATATATATACATGCATATACTCAGGAACATTACAAATAGCGCACCGAGAAAGAAGCTTCAGATTAAAATGAAATTTAATACAAATAATGTTACAGATGAGAAAGATTCAAATGATCCGAAAATCAAAATAATTAAACAAATACAATACGTACAAATAGACAAATATAGTGCAAGTGATAAGACACTAGGTGATTAGATCGGAAGGTGTACTCTTCCTTCATGAGGCAGATGGGCCCGGAAATCTAGAACAGTTACCACCAAATAATGTGCAGAGTAACACGGCGGCATCTGGTGTTTCTGCTGGTCCCACAAATGCTCTATAAAAAGGAAAGTACATGAAAAGGAAGCTTAGATTGCAGATTTGCTCTCAGAAGGCATCTGGACATGATTTGTGGAACAACTGGCAACTCTACATCTAATTGTATTGTAGAACGAGTCATTGTGGGATCCACGAGTGCTTGCCACACGATCCTTGAATTCTCTGATCTCGTCGTCTTCCTGGTCACTCCATACCTGGTTCTCAGCACGTGGGTAACATCTTGTGTCCTCATCTCCTAACATGTTTTGACGGTACACTCCGAACGATCGACCTGGCGAACAACACGCTGCGTCGAACAACCTGAAGTTTTCAAGCCGATGATCAATCTTTCCTCTCAAACTCGCTTAAACTGTGCGAAATATCTTTTCTCCAGTCTACCTGGCATTCTTCGTTTACTAAAAACCTTTCTAGAGTAGAAATGTGATGGTTATGTTTTTGAACTTCCACTTTGCGTTAGTTCGTATAAGATCCACTTCCTGCGCCACTGCTGGGTATGTGGTCATGCGCATTGGAACTAAACTTGGATCCTTTTCTTATCGGATATCACTCAACTACTTTTCAAAATTTCGTGATTGTTGCTTTCTTTAAAATTAAAAAAAGACCGAACAACGGTTACCGCGAGCTTAAATATGCCAGAATGGGGAACCTCCGAACTTCTGACGACGCAACAACTATTAGAGGCTTAGGATATCTGCATTCAACGTGCGACTTCACAGAGAGGAGGTCACAACTATAGTTAATGAGCCTATGATAATTGCTTGATAAATTTAATCAGTTGTAAAATAATAGAATGTTGGAAAAAGAAAATTGAACAGAAGAAAAGAAAGTGATTCTGTGAGTCTCTCTCTCTCTCTCTCTCTTATCACGATTTTCCCTCTTCACTAAACTGGATCCTTGGGTGGCCCTTTCATGTGTATGAGCTGTACAAAGCAATGCAAATTGTGAGACTGAAAAAGTAATTCTTTATGAGTTTAATGGAACAATAGTTGCTGAAAAAGCGATATTTTTTTGACATTAATTTCTTGTGTTTTAAAAAACTGTTTTCAATGACATTTTTGTAGTGCGCATGGCATTTGGTTATGTTACAATACAGAATCGACATTTATTTACAACTATAAAATATAGGAAGACTTATATGCACAAGATACATTAGAAATAATTCATAAAAATTCACTACCTTATTTACACCCAAATTACCATTTTGGCAACTTTATCTTTTTCCATTTTCTTAAAGTTGGTAATCAAGGGAGTTGGGATTGATACATAATTGTACACGAATAAAATAAAATTATATATATACACATGTTCACACTTTGTCTTTTAATTTTTGGTGTATTCTTCATTTTTTATAAAGTAATTGCCATGGG
>BMAW01114492.1:130737-169898 GCA_019974015.1 Nephila pilipes
GTTTAACCCAAATCGCAGTCCCAAGTCTGTGTTAGCTACTTTAATAACTTTATATTCTTATTTTGAGTCTATATATTGATATAGATGTTAATAATTTTCTAAAAAATATTTTTATGTTTTCGGGACAATTTTCCTTTAGTATTTATCTTTTTTGTGTCATTATTCTTATTATAATGTAATTATTATTACTAATTTTACTATTCCAAAAATTATTTTTCAATTTGATTTTGATATTTTTATATCATAATTTATTCGCAGTTTTAGTATATACTATTATATTTACTTTTCACGATATAGGGTGTTTCGAAACTCATGGGCAAATATTTATGGCAAAATAATAAACATCTAAACAAGCAATTTTCACCATACATCGCATAGTTGGAGAGCAAGCGATAAGCCGCTGATGGAAAGCATAAAGCGCGAGTTTCCTTACACATTGTCATTTCTGCTATGGATTTGAAGAGGTTATGGTCTTTTCCCGATTACTGTACACCGTCATGTCTCCTGAAATCCCTGGTAAATATAACGATGTATTAGGAAACTCGCGCTTTATGCTTTCTATTACAGCGCCGTCTAGCGGTTCGCCGCTTGCTCTCCGCCTGTGCATTATACCGTGAAAATTGCTTGTTTAGATGTTTCTATCACCTCTTAAATTTTTGCAGGAGTGGCCATAGCGTGGCTCTCGTAGGCGAGTGGTGTGGCTCTCATCCAAAATAAAATATAGTAAACTAAAACTATTCAATGTACAAAAGTTATTTATCTTATTTCTTTTTAGAGTTATAAGTAAACTTAAACTAATAAGTCTGAAGTTAATTAGTTTATTTGCTTTTTTTTTTTTTTTTTTGTTAGTCAAAACACTTAAAATGTTATTCAAAAACGATATGCCAAATGGACCACGAATATTTACAAAAGATAAAGACGTCTACTTTATGAAAATTAGACGTGCGATTAGACGTAGATTTCTTATTGTATTTTCCATTTAGGAAATGTAGGAACCGTTTACCATATATCAGTGGTGAAAATAAGGTTTCGTTAAATTTGAAAAATCTCCCCTTCCCCTTTTCCTTCTCTCTTTTTATACATTCATAGCTGTTAAAATATTTCATTAATGAAAATATTCTTTGCACAATATATATATACCGGAAAGTTGTGTCGGTTTGTGAAGTGAAAGAAATTAATACATTTTTCATACATTTAATAATATTTACTGTACAATATATTTTCCATCATTACTTATGAATTTTTGATTAAGAGAACTTTTGAACATTGCTGATATTAATTTGTAAATACCATTTTTGAAAAATGCCTTGTCTTTAGAGGCGAAGAGCTCAAGTAGTGCAAGGTTGACGTATGTTTCAGTTCTTTTTTTTTTTTTTCTTTTAAAACATTTTGCAGGGATATAAACGAGTGATAATTAGAGGGTGATAGGTCTGAGGAGTAGGGTGAATGTGACAAAAATTCCCAGCTTAGCACTGTGATGCTTCGACGAATTACCAAAGCAACATGTGGTTTGGCATTATCAGGATGAAATATAATGTGCTTCCAATTGAACATCGCCGGCCTCAATTCTTTCACTGCTTTGCTTACATCATCCATTTTCTGTCTATATCTCTCCGAATTGAGGGTTCAAAAGCCCGAAATGTGTTGGTTCTTGAACGTGCCACCCTATGCACAGCGTTCTCTTATTCAGGCTCAATCTCAAGTTAGGGGTGGAGGGGATAGATAGTCCCTGCTGCAAGTATGCTCTTTTTCTTACAATGTATTCGAAAATAATACATCTTTATATCCCCAGTGTTATCATTCAGTCCAAAATGGGTCTGTTTTCGTGACGAGCAAACAGAGATGTGCATGTGACGATTCGATTAAGCAAATTTTTCTCACTTAACTCACAAGGTACCCTACTGGAATGTTTACAGATCAATCCTAGAAACGACGGAAATTATATAGTGCAATAAATATTATTAAATGTATGAAAAATGTACCCCTTTCTTTTCACTTCGTAAACGAACAGAACTTTCCGGTGGGCCTGTTATATAACATATATATATTCCAAATGTTGGCATAGTTCCAATTTTCGCTTACCTATTACTGATGAAACCCAGTAGAAAATGTACGTTCGCACCCTCAGTCTCGTGCTGATTTTCAAATAGCAGACGATTTAAATTACTTATTACTTATTTATTAAGTACAACCAATGCACCATTTCAACAAGATGTTTTTGGAATTATATTTATTTTTATTGTGGAAACTAAATCATATGTGTGTTTAAAGTAACTTTTATAATTAATATGATCCATATTTTTGAAAACTAGTTTTAATCAGAGTAAATACACTTGAAGAGAATGCAACATTTAGCATTATATTGTTATTGATAGTTTATTTTTCTCTATTAAATGCTTAATGATTTCGTGTTTTTTCTTTTTCAACGATATTTATTTTCCGGCTAATTTGCTTTATCGAATATTTTTGTAGAGAATGTACACGTACTTAATGCATATAAGATTTTTCATGCAGAGTTTCTATGTGTACAAATTAAAAGTTTACATCTGTTTTTATTCATAAATACATCTGCGCTTGTTAAAATATTTATAAAAATTTAGAATGTAAATACTATATGGAGGGGAACATTGTTTTATAAATACGTCATAAGATCATTTAAAATAAGTTTTAATAATTTCATTTTACCATGTGCTAACGGTTTTTATTTATCTCTTTTTGCTATTAAGTTCTCGAAAAAATTGAATTATTCAAAGTCAATATTAATTACCTTAAGGTAAGCGTACTTTTAAGTTCCAAGTTCCATAGAAATAATTACTATCTAGAAAATAAAATGCCTTCATCAAATTCCTAAAGCATTTCTTTTTCAAAAGCAAAACGTTCCAAAATACAGAAATGTTGCCAATATTAACCACAAAAAGAATAAAAAAGAATGTTTTTTCGATAAAAATCAATCGTTAAATTAAATATTAAGTATAAGAACAAATAACAAATTATTAAAGTAGATAGTAATAATCTGTTCGGATATTAAAATAAAATAAATGATAAAATATTAAATTAGATATGTCTTAGCAATGTGAATATATCTTAAGCAAACTAAATGTAATTAGTATAGTCTTTATGTATTATAATGTCAATCTTTTGAACCTAACATCCTGTACTTTTTATTTTATGCCCCCATATTTTTGTCGACGCCCTTTGCTGAAAACAACAACATATTAGCATATGTTACAAAAAAAATGATTCCTATTTGTTATTAGACTTGTTAGAATCCGTATCGTTAGATTTAAAACGAAAGAAAATACTTTAGAAGGGAAGAAATATTTTTCCATATGAATGTTTGTCTTAAGTATTCTAAGTCAGCTGTGCGCAATACACACAGCTTAACTGGAGCAGCTGGATCACCATTATAGATCGTGCACAGATATTACACAGCTGCTATCCTGTCTAGTGAATTGTGAAACAAAAGGCTTATGGTTGCAGCAATGTAGAATGTAAAATAATAAGCTATAGAAAGATTTGTCCTATGTGACTATCGCAAAATTACTCACATTTTTATCAGTACATATGATTAGGTAATGGAGAAACAAATCTTCAATACATGGAAAAAAAATTGAAAAACTTTATGATACTTAGAATTGTTAGGTTGACGTTCATCTATAAGGTTTCAATTTGATAGTTCTTGACATATGAGGGCAATTAAATTGATAATGTCCTTGTAAAATGATTGTAACTGATAATGGCCTCGAATAAAATTTCAGAACTCTTCCTCTTCATTTGATGGATGAGTTATAATAGGCTTCATATCTTAGCTTTATCTTTCATCATAGGTCTAAAGGAAAGGAAAATGAAGACCTACGTAACTGCTTGCTAGCATTACTACGAAGCCAATTTACTATTTCTGCGATATACTCTCTTAGAATGCCAACAGAAAATCGCAGCGCCTGTATAGATACTGTGAGAATTCAGTTTCGATTAGAGTGAGTCTAAGACTCAATGTCTGAAGCTTGATTGAAAGGTCTTTGACATTGTAACTAGAAGCAACACATCGGAAGTAAGAAGCTAATCGTCATTTTGATACAAGATTAAGTAACGAGGACTACTTCTGAGCTGACACTCCACATTTTTAACTACCACATCACCTTAACGTGAGGACTTTGAGCCGCAATAGATTAAACGTACACCATCCAGCTACATGGTGGTCTTTTTAAGGACTAGATTCGAACCCTCAACTTAAAGTAATCTAAACACAATCATAAAACATGAGGGAATGGTTGATTGGTTTAACATCGCACTAGAAGCCACACGAGGGCTATTGACAGAATGCCCAAGAGAACCATACTCACCCAAAGGGTTTAAACCTACAAACTGGCATTCCAGGAGACGATCACCTTTGTTCTAAGCATTTATTAGCGAAAAGAAAAAACTGTATTTTTTTACAATTTTCTTACAACAATGAAAGATAAGAATGTTGCATGTTGGAGTAAAGAACGAAAGATAATACATAATTTCGAAATTCAAAAGAAAATAAAGCTAAAAATGTGTTTACAGACTCGGACGTCATAGTTCTAATACACCGAATTATTCATTTTTCTTTTTTCCTTTTTTGGCTGTTGGTGACAAATCTCGTCGTTTTGAACAGTGGTCAAGTGACGAGGACGACACCTGATATGGTACCCCCCTCTCCTAACTTCCACACCACGCCTTCACAAAGGCTTTGAACCTTCACAAATTTAACGTGCATCAGTCCCGGGTATCCTTCAGGTCTTTGTGGCATCAAGGAACGGAACCCACGACTCCTTGAAAACCGCCAGCCGTGAGCCCGCGAAACTGAGGAAGATAAATTAAGTAGATTAGTTTAAATTAATGTCTATCTAGAGCTGCATGAAAATAGTGGATTTCTTAATTTAGAACTTGAAATGAATGATTCCTAAGCTTGCATAGCAGTCTCTTAAATTCCACACTCTTTCACGTGACGATTTTAAGACCCGATTTAATTTAACATGCAGCAAGTCTGAATGATGAATTCTTAGGACTATAAAACCACAGTTGTCTTGGTTGAAGACTTGTGGCCTGCGTTCTGTTGTGAGTTCGGCGAGTCATGAATTACAATACTAATACTACGACAGACCTGCTGTGTATTGCGGAAAATACACGTTAAATCTGTCGTGACTCCAAGTGTCCGTTGGAGTGAAGTGGACGTTTGGAGAGCGGAGAGGCAGTTCAGGTGTCGTCATCGTCACTTGACTGATGTTCAAAAGTACGAGTTCCGTATCCAACAATCTTTGGTTATATTTCAGTATTCTCACTTAGATTTGTTAATATGCATAGTTTTCGTTTCGTTTCGTATTTACAAACAAGGAAATATTTAAAAACGTATATTGGTAGAATTTTGGATGTTTGGTTCTTGGCGATGAATGATATGATACCTAGAAAGTACTATTTCACTTATTTCTTACAATTAATTTAAAATACTAAAGTTGAAATTTTTACAAAGCAAAGTGCTTGTCGCAGTTACAATTGTAATTTAAATGTAACATTTTGGTGCACGGCGCCCACTAAAAAAGTATTGCAATGACCTCAGAAACGAAGTTCTCGTGGAACGTTTTGTAGAACTCTAATAGTCCCTTCTCTTCGCAAATTTTGGGTACAATAAAAATGGCCACGACTCTTCCAAAACCAAGGGACGTAATCCTTTAGTTTGGATAAGTAGCTCAATGTAAAAAAATAGCTATTGGTGTTGAGGAATCCAACCGAGGCAGAAATTGACTCCTTCTAAACTAAAAACCTGATGCGTCGGTGTTCTTGATTCCCAGGAGAATTGGACTCTAAAATGTCAAAAATCATTAGAAACAGAAATGTTATATACCGTTTTTCACGAGTCCAGTTGTCTTCAATAAGGACCTTGCCCGGATGTAAGAAAGACCACTAACTAGCTTGCTGAGTGTAGTCACCGCAAACTCTCCCTCCAATATCATCTCGCTGATACGAAATAATCAGGGAAGTGAATTTGACGGCCGGGATGAGTTTAACAAAGGTTTGTCTTTGTTGGTGTATCGAGAGATAGTTTTGGTGCACTAAGAATGGCGTATGAATCAGTATTGCCAGTTTAATTCCATGGATGGAAATTGTGGATGGGTTTCTATCAACATTGACTTTAAAATGTTTATCACTGCATTTTAATACCAAGAATGGTCCGTCATAAGGGTGACGGACTGAGTCACGCCTCACAAATATATATGTAGAATATTTAAATTGTTTTTAAGTTTTTGTGCACAAATACAACTTACTTTCCATGCGAAACTGCTGGTTTTGGCTTAAGTTGCTGCATGTGATGATGAAATTATTCACCGAGGGGCTGGATCGCTGTCTGCTTGTATAATATCTCAAAATTTTCCTGGTGATCTGAGTGTTTTTCCATCCAGTGGAGGAGGAGAGATTTGCTGTCCTTGGTTTGTCGGCGACTGTTTCGAACCTGGACCAATGGACCCGAAGAAAAGTAGACCGGTCGCTTTTTGTTGGCCACCTGTATCAACTGACTGAAAGAGATGTTTCTTTCAGACTGGTTATTAAGTCGTCTTAACTTCTGGCATTGTTGTTGAAGAAGACCGCTGCTTACTCTCCCTCCATTATCATCGTGATGACACAAAGAACCATTCTGACTGATATTTGCAGAGATGGTCGCTTTTTCAGCCATTGCTGCAATTGATAACACCTCTTCCCAGTTGAACTGAATTTCGCTTGGAACAGTTTCCATTTGACGTCATCGGCCGTCCTTAGTTGAGTGGCGGGTGTCATTGACTCGAGCACCATAGCCAGTATATCACTGGGATTTATGTGCGCTTGTCTTAGTTAAACATACAGAGGCAAGTGTTATTCTCCGGGGCCACATATATCCAGTAGTTCTAAGTTGTGCTGCCATCTGGATCAAGTCCCGGTTCAAGTCCTGGGCTACCACTTCGACGTTCAGTGATTTTAGGCTCCGGGGAGAGGGGGGTTCTCTTTGGTTGCCGATGGCCGTTTCGAATCCTGGTCCAGTGGATTCGAAGAAAAGTACATCGGTCGCTTTTTGCTACGCATTTACCAACCAGACTAAAAGAGACGTCTTTCTCAGGATAGTTATTGAGACATTTTAATTCCTGGCGTTGATGTTGAAGAGAACAACTGCAAGCTTTTATTCGACCAATATTTGCGTAATTCCTTGATTGATTGGTTTTTGTAAGATATAGAGCAACAAAGGCTGTTATCCCCTGCACAATCAAAAAAATGCCATCTCACTTCATAAAATAATGCAGTAGTCTTTCTGTCAGTAAGTGAGAAAAGAATGATATTAAGGAAATGTTATCTCTTTATTCCACTCATCTATAAATCAATTTTTTTTTTTTTTTTTGCAACCTTATCCTTTTTCAAATCACACATTGAATTCCGCTCCCCCCCCCCTTTTTTTTTTATTTACAAGTGCCTAGCTTTAATTGGGTGATGAATATTCATTATACCATCTCGTGGATGGGGTGAGAATGGCACCTGCTCAGGTGTTGACTTCGTCACTTTTTGGTGGTTCAAAGTAACGTTATGTATTTCTTCGTGGTTAATGGGCCTTTGTGCCGCGCAGAAATAAGCAGCCGGAAGGCGTTCGTTAAAAACAACTTTGTCTTGAAGTTTGATGTTGTCAGGTACCAAACAGTAAACACAAGTAAAGCATTAATTTACGTACCACGTTAGATGAACATGTATAGGTCGATATGCTGAATTTGTGGCACAAAATTTCTGTGAAAAGTTACTCAATTTATGATTTATTACTTTTATTTCATTCAATTTCTTAGCATTTTTTGTAATAAATATTTTCATTCCAAGCACATTTATGCCGAAAGAAATAGGCAAAATCGTGAAACAGGAATAACCAAAGTCAATAGGCTTGATTAATCTAATTTGAAATATTCCAATTTTGAGAACTTGTTTCTATAGTTCAAAAAGACGGAAATATTTAGGTGTTTTTTTTTTTTCAAAGTAAAAATTCTGGCAGAAAAGAAGGAGCTACGACTCTTACTAGATTCTAGCTATCCCTTTGTTGACATTTCTTGAAAAATGCAATTTATTTTAAATGATACATGTTTTAATTTTTAAATTAATTTTCAGTATTCATATTGTAAATATTTTTTTCCAAAACAAAGAGGAAACACTTAAAAGTTATAAATGTGGAATAGTTTATATCACAATTACCGGAAAGGTAATTATCTTAGTGTTTAAAAAAATCATAATAGCTTTTCACAAAAGAACCCAAATTTTTAACGACGAAAGTAAAATTTATTTACATTTTTATTTAGGAGTTTATATTAAATTCAATTTTTTTTATAAAGGAGGAATAAATTGTTTAGTGAAAATTTTAGCTCTCTCTATTGATTGATTACGAATATCGTGCTAGATGCAACGATACGGCTAAATGCTCTAGATCTCGTAATTTTGAATCTGGGTCAAGTGACCAGAATGACACCCGAGATGGTACCTTTTTCTCCAAACTTCCTCACGATGCAAGGAGCGCATTGAAAGATTTAACTCGATAGAAAAAACGCGGGTGGTAAGCTTGTGACCATGACCATTATGCTACTGCGGGTTCTTTTTAATTCACAAAGAAAATCTTTGTACACAAGAGGTTTAAGATATACCTGTTGCAGCATATATTTCAAGTTATTGATTGCTTAAAAGAAATGTGTGTTATATAACTTGAAAAAATTGAAACACTTGGAATTGTTCTCTTTCCAATTACATTTATTTAGCATAAGATAAGTGATACGGAAGCTTATATGATTGACAAATAAACTATCTCAGATGTTGTTTATACCAGATATTGTTTATCGAAATTTCGATATTTGTTTGCCTTAAGGCTCCCGTCTACCCGCCATTTTGATTTCATCACCTTAATGTTAATCCTAAGGAATTTCGACTTGAATTCTCCCATCTTCATTATTTGAATTCAATAAAATGCATTCGAAGGAGCAAAAAATAATGAATGCTCCTGTGGAATTATTTTTTTCCTCCGATTTTTAAAAATATTTGAAAATATTCTTTACAGACCCGGAAAACTCAAAAACGAATAATTAAAATAAGAATAAAAATATTTTTAAAAATCTTAGGAAAAAAGTAATTTCACAGAAGCATTCGTTATTTTTTGCTCTATCAAATGCACTTTATTGCATTCAAATAGATCAAATAGTAAAGTTGTGAGAATTAAAGTCGAAATTCCATAGGATTAACATTACGTCCACGAAATCAAACTGGCGGGTAGACGGGAGCCTCAATATTTTTATATTTTTGTTAAATGTAACCCAACCAAATGAAAAGAGACAAATAACGAGATAACTGTGACATAAAAAGTACGTAGTTTACTTAAACAAGTTGTTTCTTTTCGATAATAAAATCAGAAGAGAAAGATCAGTAGTGGAGAATTTTTCTAAATAAAAATTTGTTCCGAATTTCAGTCTTATTTTAACAAAAGACGAACACCTTGAAATTTATGTTATGATTAGTTAATTATGAAATAAAAAAAACCATTTCAGTGATTTTAAGTAAATGCTACTCGTTTGTTCATCGCTTAGGAGAGGAGAGATACTAGATTTAATCTAAATAAAAGATTAAATTAACAAATCATTACATTTGATTGCAGTGCCATCAATATGAAAATATTTCGCTCAAGATATAATAACATTAACGTTACTGACGCATTTTAATTTAATAATAATTGAACTCAGTTTCAAAACAACTAAAACATTTTTAGACAATGAGTTGTGATAGATCTTACATTAAAATAAAACATAAAATTTATTCATTTATTTGATTAATTCTACTAACGTAATTGAAACATCAATCAATATTTGGAGTTAATAAAATTCTTAGAAATAGAGTTTTGAAGAGAGATAAAAATATATATATACTTTTTAGTTTAGTACAAAAAATATTTTAACAAAGAAAGAGTTAGATTTTTTGAGAGAGAGAATGCAGATTTACAATTATCTTTTTAAAATACATATAAGTTACAAGTTTTTCTTAAACTCAACAATAGATGGCGACAGGTGCTAAGTTTTTATTTTCAAAGCAATACGTGTTTGTGTTGAACTATTATTCATACAATCGAAATTTAGTTTAAATCAGGGATATTCAACCTTTTACACTTTCGGGAACCCTTTGAGCTTGCCATTTTCGAGAAGAAACCTCTTGATCAAAGAGCAAAAAATGATGTCAAAGATTTCTCCTACTCAAATTTACAAATTTATTGTTGCATCTTTATTTTATCACAATACAAACATCTTAATAAGATAATGAATGGAAATGTAACTAATGACGATTTTTGGTTTTCTGAAATATATTCTATGAATAATAACCAATAGCAGCAATATTTTAAATTATAACAAATTAATAAAAAGAATTTTTTCAAAGGACTTGGCAGTGAATTTTTCCTTTATTGCAAAGTATTCTTAGGTCTGGAATAATTGTTGCAATCTATAGAACTAATGTCCTCTTCAGCAACCAATTTGTTTCTGTATTTTATTTTTGTCTCAGCCTACAAAGAGAAAGATTTTTTGTTTTTTGGTAAAAACAAATGACATTAGATGCTTCACTGTTCTTATGGTAGTTTCAGAATATTCTTTTCTAATGTTAATCCAAAAATTCATAATATCAACTTGACTAAATTTTATTTTCAACTGAAAGTCGGTCGATGCATCAATTTGAGATATATCGGCTGAGCCAAAGAACGGAGACCTAATGAGTCTCGATTAATATATATTTAAAGCATGTGACTTTTACGAAATTTAAGATTTTATTTGATCCATAAAATAGCTATTTATATTTATTTTTACAAGCAAACTGCCATTAAGAATTCGATCTCTTATAAAAAAAATTATTATTTTACTAAAATTTTGGCAGACAGTGATCACTTGCGGAACCCCTGTCAAAGTTCCAGGGAACCCAGGTTGAAGACCTCTGGTCTAGATTAATCAAGAATTATCTAAAGATATGACTGAAGGAGGGGGGGGGAGTATAATTGTTTTAAAATAAGGAAATTACTAAAACATTACACCTAACACCAAGATAAACAAATATTTCCTTAATATTGTATGATAGACTGAAATCATTAATTTTTTTTTTTACATATTTACAAATCATCATTAAACAACAGTCGTTTAGAAGTACAGAAGACAACCCCCTCCTCCCACAAATTTTTTGTTGGCTGTAATAAACAACGCAAAAAAAGAACACATTATGTTACGTCGGGAGGTTTAAGAATATTTCAATTTCTTTTCCATAAATAAAGAGGCAGAACGACGCTCAAAAAAAACCATCAGAAAATAGTCAACATAGTACGAAAAGAGGAATAAATCATACTTACTTTTAAACGGTATAGTGTTTATTTGTTCTGAACATCTAAGAGCAATCAAATAGCAAGATTTAGTGCAAAAAATTCACTTAGGTGATATTTCGCTTAACAATCACTAAATGCATTTACTTTTATCGAAATGAGGGCCTGGCATTATATTGTAAAGACAGTTGATCCCTCTCCCCTTCCCAACGTGGTTTTAAGATGTAAAATTAATCAAAATTTATTCATGAATATTCTTTGTCTTAATGATCAACGCATATTTTATGATTCGATCTACAAGTGAAGATTCCAAACCAGTATTAAGTCCATCGGTTTTCGGGTTAAATTACATTTAACAGGTAGAAATTATTTCATCCTATTTTTTTTTCTTAGAATGAAATATATCAATCCTTTGACCACATATTTTTAAAAATGTTGTCTTCCTTTTTAAAATATTTTGCTTAAAAAAATACAAGGTTATAGTAATTTGTGTCGCGTCTGTAAGTATTGCCTTTTCCTCCTCCCCCTTTCTTTTCTTTCCTTTTCTTTCATGTCTGTTTTACGAGTATGAGATTTAGATTTATGTCCCTAAATAAACAGAGTCGAGGTTCCTCTCAACCAGTTGACTTCATACGTTTGATTAACACGGATGACTCGCCCTCTGCATTTTCTGGCCTCCTCCCTCAACATGCATTCAACTGTCCTTGTATTCTACAAATATAATTTTTTTTCTATATATCCAGATCACAGATACGCATTTAACAGTTATTTACTTCATCAACTTGCAAAGAAGTTAGTTCATAAGAGTTGGCGCAACTCAGTCAGATACGACTTTGAGGCAATGAAATCAACCAATCTACCGGGCGCCGTGATCTTTCTCATTTTAAATTTGATCAACTTCGTGGAAACTATTACAAAGCATCTCATCCATTCTCACACAGCCGTCGCGGAAACATAAAAAGCAGAGGGAACATAAAAATGTGAAATATTGGGTAAACTCTCTCTCTCTCTCTCTCTCTGTTCCTTTTACTTAAATCCTGAATTAATCATTATTTAGGGAAGTGATATTTCATGAACTAATTGTGTAATGTTTAAATAGTTAATATATTCTCAAAAAGTTTGAAATTGGAACACTAAAAATACTTTCACTTTTCCTCCGCCTTCTCGACATAATCTTGAGATCTCTATCTATTTTCAATCCTCTTTCTTACGAACCCAAATACTTAGCATGAAATAAAATTTGCACTTTGAGGTTTCTATTCATAATTTAACACCTTGGAATTTCTTAAATACCCGATAAATGTGATTTACTTAATATTCAATGATACGAAGAAAAAATGTTTCCTAAATACGGCAAAAAAAAACCCGTCACTACCATTTAGTATTTGATGGCGTTTTTCACTCCAAATGCCATTCTCAAAGCTTTATAAGCATCAAAACTAGTGATATCATACCTCTTTGCCTTCTTACTCCAGAGTTTATGCTAAAATTTTCTTGTTCAAAAGTGTTATAAATTAAATTTGGGGGGTTTCAAACTCAATTCGAGTTTTCTCTTATCCTCCTCAGACCCAAGGTCAACTTTGAACCATAAATTTTAGAATAATTTGTATCAATAGGTTCTAAATATACGAAAAAGTACTGAAAATATGTTAAGAAAATTATTTTAATTTTTATTTTTGAGAAATTAAGTGTCTCCTGGAGGAGACATTGGGGCAAAGTGACATCATAATGTTAATTTAAAATATTTCTTTAATCTTAATTTAATGAATAATTCATTATAATTAGCATAATGAGCTTAATGTAAAATTTGAATCATAAAATATTCCGGTCCGAACTGTTTGCAGAAGAATCCTGATCTCCAAAATTTATCATTCGTTTTTCTCTCTCTCTCTCTCTCTTTATCTTTTATTATTAAATAATTTCTCAATTTTAAGAGGTTTATTATTGAAAACTCGTGATTTCCAAAAAATTTGGCAGCGAGTACGGGAGTTATAGTTTTTTCTGCCCAATACATTCGAATTCTGGGAAATTTTAAATTGGACATAATTACAGTGATCACTAATTGTGTTTCAATTCATTTTCTGACAGGTACAGATTCTTTCCTGTATCCTTTAACTATCTACATTTGGTGAATTCAGTTAGGAATTAAAGAATATCATTCCGAGCTGAAATAAATTCCATAATTATAGTTTCAAACCGAGTGATTTTGAAAGTCATTGACCCAATGTCTCCTACAGGTGACACTGCGTTCTAAATCAGAAGTGGGAAGATTTGAGTAAGAAATAAAATAATGTTATATATGAACAGCAAGTTTAAGAAATTCAGCAGTGTGTTTAATATTTTTTTATTACACAAATAATAAAAAAATAGGAACACTTAGCGATGCGCAAACGTATAATTTTTTTTCTCTCGGAAAATACCTATTTCATTTTACCATAAACAAGATACAAATGTAAAATGTTCATCATTAAAAATCATTTTTTTTTTCAGAACTACCATCTATTAACAAGAAAATTAACTAATTTTGGGTACCAATGACGCCTTTTATTTAAATCGGTGACATTTTTTGAAAGTGTTGTTTAGTGTCTCCTACGGACGACGCTGGGACTGAGGAGATTATATTAGAAATTGGACAATATAAGTTCTAGTGATTTGGTAGAAGAATTGATATTATACAAAATGTCGCTCAAAGGTTTTCAACACTCAGCTCACATAAATTAAACACAAAGTTCAGAAAGAAATAGTAGCCTTTCAGCATAAGATTTTAAAGCAATAACTAAATATCAGTGTTTGCTTTTTTAACAGCTTACTTTTAAATTTTGCCGAATTTGATGGGAGAAATAATTCGAGATAAAAACCAACGTTTATAAAAACAATGTTTTTATAAGGTGGCAAAATTTATTAAGAAAATTATTGAAATATCTATATGTTGCATTGTTAGGCAAGTAAGTACGGTTCCCAAAATTTCAGACCCAAACTAGCTTGAAACTTGCTTGATGGGATGAACTTTCCCCAAACTAGCTTGATGGGAAATTAGTTAAATTAACAATAGAAAATTTGATGACACACTGATACATACACAGACAGACACACACCAAGTGAAATACATAAAAACGTTAAAATTAACTAAAATTAATTAATTCATCCCGTAAATTAAATACTTGGAATGCAGTTTAAGCCAACCTCCCTTGGCGACAAGAATTATTTGGCAGTATTTTGCCAAATGTGGCTACCCTGGACAGTTTAACGGACTTAATGTTCAGCCAAAAAAAATCGCCCAGTTCGGTGCCAATTTTTGAAATCGCGCCAAGTGGTTGGGCTAAACTGCATTATCAAAGAAAATATTAGTTAAAACTTGTCTCAAATATCTAAATGTTGCATTGTTAGGCGAGTAAGAACGATTTCCAAAGTTTCTGAGCTCTAGCTTGATGGGAAGTTGGTTAAATTAACGATCGAAAATTTGATGACACACACACCAAGTGAAATACATAAAAACGTTTTAAAAAGCCCAAGAAAGCTCTCCTATACCAGCAAACGAACACAACATGGAGAAACTGATGGATGAGCTTACAAACAATATTTTTCTAAATACACATAACAACGGTCGCCTAGTGGTCATGTTCTCGGATTCACGGACGGCGGTTTTCGTCGAGTCGAGGGTTCGAGCCTTGATGCCACTACAGACCTGCCGTGTGGACAGGTTGATACACATTAAATCTGTCGAGGCTCAATGTCCTGCCGTTGTCCTGATGTGGAAGTTAGAAGAGGGAGGTGTCAGCTCAGGTGATGTCCTCGTCACTTGACCGAGGTTCAAAATTACGAGGTCCACCGCTAATAGCCCTCGTTTTGCTTCTAGTACGATGTTTATAAAATCAATCAATTTAAATGCGCATCCCAAGTACACATATTCGCTCACGTAATGTTGACCATGGCAATCGAATGGTCATGCCGGTGGTCATTATTTTCTTAAGCCATGGTTTCCAGTTCTCGCTCCACAAGCGACTCATTGTGTAGTGGGACTGAGATACGAAAAAAATATTGAGACTCTCACACACACACACACACATTGTGTCTTCACTTTGACATGGTGTGGAGCTGTAGAGATTTGGATACCGTCTCAAGTATCCTTCTCGTCTCTTAATCAAGATATAAAATTACTTTCCTTGTGTTGCATCTGACGTTGATAAACTAATCAATTAATCACGTGATCGTTTTTAAAAATTTGCCTCTTTGTTTCGAAGCATTCGATTCAGCTTTCCTTTTATAAATTTTGAGACAAACGGATAAATATGTAATTTCGTTGAATTTTAGATACCAGTAAAAAATACGTTCCCAAAAATCAGTTCTGAAGTAATTTAATTCTATTGTAATATTTGCATTATTTAATAGTAGTACAATCTGACATAAATGATGTTATAGGTCAAAAAACAAAAATTTCACATTTTTTTCAAGTATGGTAAAATATGCACTCTTTCTGATGCTGATTAAGTGGAGATGTAAAATTCTCGAACGCAGTATTTTTGCTTTCGTTTTATTCGAACTCAATTGAAACGTTTGTGTGCTCAAAGTTCGACTGGATTTCACGATATTAATGCAAGTAAACTAACGAAAGAACTTCAAAATACGGTCTGATTCACACAGATAAGCAATAAGCCCGAAGAGTGGGAAAATTGAGATTTCAGAAAGATTTATATATTCTCAATCAATTATACAAAAAAATTTAAGTGAAATTTGTTTTCTTTAAACAAAGATGCAAAATCTCAAAAGTTCTGCACACAATTTGCAATTAATCTACAGCGACTTTCTTCCACAACAACGCTAGAAGTTAAAACACCTTACTTAACTAGCCAGAAGAAACGTCTTTCCAGCCTAGTTGGTTGAGGCACAGCAGAAAGTGACAAGTAAACTTTTCTTCTGATCCACTGGTCCAGGGTTAGAAACAATACTGCCGCATCAAAGTCATCAACTCTCTCCCCCCTCCACGGGACACGGGGTTGAATAACATCCCTTGATATTCCGGAGAAAACAGCACCGAAGTACTCCAGCGAGGATGTTATTCTATCCCGTGCGCTATGGAGGGGGGAGTGAGTTGACCTTGGATGCCACTGCTGTGTTTCAAACTCTGGACCAGTGGGTCCGAATAAAAGTTGACCGGTCGTTTTTTGCTACGCTCTAACCAATTAGCCTGAAAGGACGCCTCTTTTGGCAAGTTAGTAAGGCATTTTAACTTTTAGTGTTGTTGCAGAAAAGAGTCGCTGCAAATCTATTCGATCTATCAAATGAGTGAGTGAATGTAAAGGTTTTTTGGCGCAAGAGCCAGATGTGGCTATGCTGCACCAAACAAGATTTAACTGTGGTCCAGACTTGAAGAAATCGAAAAAATAGACAAAAACTGGAAGACAAGAAGGAGGGTCGAAAAGGATCGCTAAGGTACCCCGGAAGTGCGTCACCCTTATTTACCAAATACAATAAACCCCATAGAAAAGATCACAAGAGCGCTTCAGGATAATGTTCCCCTTTCTTACCTAAAGAAGGCAAGTCCCTGAGGTCCCCTGATATAATATCCAGGGGCAGGGTGCCAGGGTTATACTTCCAGACGCTGGGTGCCCATTTTAGCTACCTCTTACGACATGCATGAGCTACATTGGAACTATTCTCTCATTCCAGGTCACCACACGGGTCAACGGTCCTATCAAAAGGTACATTTTTAAAAGCTTTGATTTCTATATACGTGACTATTTAAGGTTTTCGAAACATATATTTTTTAAAAAAATTATTGAGTGTTTGATTGAACTAAGTCCTCTTTGTAAGAGACTAAATCACAATGATGTACCAAGGACCATAAGTAACTGACATTCTGATTTCCTGTAGAAAAAAGGAGATTTTTCAATTTCTTTCAAAATATCCGATCAATTCAGAAAAACTACAATCGGTTAAGCAAATAATATATAAAATTTAATTTTTTCCATTCGTGTTTTTAGATATTTTGCACTTTCCCTTAATTGTAACAAATATGAGCCAACCTGCCCTGCAAATTATACTTTAGGATGGTTTTCTTTTCTTACTGACAAAAGTTTTGGTAATGTTTTCGATTTTTCATTCTGAAATTATTTTTGTTTAAAAATTTGATCATTTTTAATAAGTTCCTCATATAAATGCAGATTAATGTTGTTGCTACATCCCAAGCCAAATAAACTCAACCAAAGTATAAATAACCAATAATATTAGTGATAAGTTGGATGTTAATGTTTAGTAAACCCAGATACGTTTCAATTGATACAAGTATGGCAAGTAAATACAAATGTTATACGTTTCTCTCTAGCCCTCAACTGTTTATTTTCTGATTGGATTCTACTGTCAGTTATAAATATTTTATACTTGCTTTTAGCCTTTAGAGACATATATAACATTGAATGAACACTTATGCATTCCTAACAAGAATTTAGGTGAGTAAGACTGGTTACCATCGATTTACCTGCATCAAAATGGAAACAAAAATTAATAAGTGTCAATTTTGCCCAAAGACATTTTCTGTAAAGAAAAGTTTGCAGAGCCATATAATGACGATTCATTCGAAAGAAAAATCCCGTACTTGCAATAAATGCAACAAATCGTTTTCTTCGAAGTTAAGTCGAACACGACACACGTGCATTCAAGCATCGGAAGCATCGTACACTTGTAAAATGTGCAGCAAATCTTTTTCTCGAAAAATTAATTTAGATAGACATTCGCTAACCCACTCAAAGGAGAAATTATATTCGTGCCTTTTTTGCAACGAACCACTTATGAATTGCTCTAATTTAAAAAAAACATTTACGGACGCACACGAAAGAGGAACCTTATGTTTGTGACATTTGCCAAAAAGGATTTTCTACTAATGGTCATTTAAAAGAACATTTACGTATCCATACTAACGAAAAGTTATATGTTTGTGGTATTTGTAAGAAAACTTTCGCTAGAAATAGTTATTTAAAAATTCATCGGCGAGTTCATACAAAAGAAAAGCCTTATGGATGCGATATTTGCTATCAGATGTTTTCTCGTAATGGGGACTTAAAAATTCATTTGCGTACTCATACTAAGGAAAAACCTTATTCTTGCGAAATTTGCAATAAGGCTTTCTCTGCTAACGGTGTTTTAAGAAAACATTTGCGTATCCATACTAAAGAAAAACCTTATATTTGTGAAATTTGCAATAAGGCTTTCTCTCAGAGTGGTAGATTAAAAATACATTTTTTTATTCATACTAAGGAAAAACCTTATATTTGTGAAATTTGCAATACAGCTTTCACCCAGTTTGATAATTTAAAAAGACATTTGCGTATTCACACTAAGGAAAAGCCTTATGTTTGTGAAAATTGCAAGAAATCTTTCTCTGATCGCTCTAATTTCAAACGTCATTTACGTATTCACCAGAACGAATAATCGAACGTTTTTTTATCATGAACAATTGACTTTTCTCCTAGGTAATCATATTTGCTTTTGCGACATTCATGGATTTAATTTCAGCATTTGATAATTTTTGGAATATGAAAATTTATTTAAATTTTCTTTTGTTTGTTGTCTACAGAAAGATCTTTGCTTTAACTATGCGACTTAAAATAATAAAAAGGGTGTATTTTATTACTAATTTAATTGTGCAATTCTCTTTTTATGTATTTGTTGAATCAAATTTTTCTACAAACTTTTTTCTAACCGTTTTCTTTATTTCTTTGGGTGTTTTCAAAATATATTTGACAAAAATAGTGTTCGATGATATTTTGAATAATGTGGGTAGAGACTGAGAAGTTTGTCGAGCATCGCATTCATAAGAAAATATGGAATTTACGAGATAAAATAAATTTCTTCTTTAAAGATTTTATGAAATGGAAGAGCTCCTTAGGATCGTAGTGATTAATTATTTCGCTTAAACTGCGCATAATATGTATACATACTTTGTCAAATTAAACGGAAATTCTTATTATAAATTACGTTTAATTTTTTACAAAATCATCTTCACAGAAAAGTTAAGTTTCATTGAAAAAGCAAAATAAATCTTTTTTAACTTAAGCATTTCCGTGCGAATGTGAAATTTTTATAGCATGGAAAGTTGTTGATTTTTTAAGGCTTATAAGTTAAACTGACACAATTATTGTCAATTATTGTCAATTTATTCTATTCTTATAGATTTATAGTGTTCATATGTACAGGTAAAATTTTAAAAATTTATAAATTATAAGAGAGAATATACTTTTTTTAAGCGTGACTAAATAATAAATAAACCATCAAAAGCCAAGGATATAGAAATTTACGATGAATAAATTTAAATTTATATATATGCTTGATATTTTAGTTTTATTTAAAACAGAGGAATTTGTGCCACCTAGGAATAATGTTTTTGAAATACTATATTTTTTAAAATGTAGCATCACTCATAAAAGTAGTTTTTATGGAAAAATTATTGTATTTCTTTATGAAAAAGACAGTGAGAATATTTTAAAAATGTATTTAAATTATAAAAAGGTTACATTTTTAAATAGATTCATAGACTTGTAAAATTTTTAAATAGATTCATAGACGTGTTGCTTTCTTATATATTAAATCACTAGTATAATATGTAAGAAAGCAACCATAAAAATTAAACAAAAACAAGAATCTTTAATTTGGTTTTAATTTTATCGGGAAATTTAAAGGAAGCAATTTAAAAAAAAACATCAATCGGCAGAAATTTTCTCCATGGTACAGTTCATCATAATCTTTTTCCTAATGTACAGATGTTCATTTAATCCCTGGAAAGTGGCCGTAGTAGCCTAGAAGTCATGGTTTCGGATTCGTGGCCGGCGGTTTTCCTTCAGTCATGGGTTCGAGCCTAAGTCGCTAAAGACCCGCCGTGTAACCGAGGCTGATGCTCGTTAAATCTGTCGGGGCCCAAAGTCCTTCTGTTGGCGTGATGTGGATTTTAGGAGAGGGGGTGCCAACTCAGGTGTAATCCTCGTCACTTGAACGGGGTTCAAAATTACGAGGTCCGTCCCCAATAGCCCTCGTGTTGCTTCTAGTGCGACGTTAATAAACACTTCACTAAACTTAATCCCTGAGAATCCTTCTATACCCTCAATGGTTAGTAAATTAGAACACATTCAAAGTTTTAGAATTCCTTCACTGTCGCATGGGCTAAACAAATGAATGTAGAAACATTTATTTCATTGTTGAAAACATTGAAAAAATTATATGTTGAAAAATAATTTATTTTTTCAAATACAACTTCCCTTGGCGTAATGTGGAAGTTAGGTGAGGGGGTGCCAGCTCAGTTGTCGTCCTCTCACTTAACCGAATTACAAAATTACGAGGTCCGTGATCAATAGCCCCCACAATTCTTCTATTGCGACGTTAATAAAACCAACCAAACCAATCAAAATATAACTTCCTTAATTTTTTTGGTAAATAAAAATGAAATAATTAAGCAATACAAAATGCTAAATTTATTGGACGTTGATTACTTTATAGACAAATATATAAAATATCACTTTAGAATTTTCACATATTAATGGGTTAGTAATTTTTAATCTTGAGTGAATTTCGGTGTTTAATAAAGCATTTGTTATTCTTTAAACAAAAGAATGATTTATGTTTTTAAAACAGTAACAAAAAGTTCTTAGGACCTCTAACTCTTAAAATTTTTATTTATTATTTTAATAAATAAAGGTCAAAGTATTTTTCGGCAAATGTAATACAATTAATTTTTAATTGTTTAATTCAATTTTAATAGTTTTCTATAAAATGATTTTTATTAACACATATACGCACAAAATTACTACAGAATTTCAGTACAGGTTTGGGGAATGCATCTTACAATATTATAATCTAACAATTATTAAATTAAGGATTCGAAATTAAGGACTCGGGACTTACATTTTACACACAGGTACGGTCATCATGACCCCGAGGTACCCTAGAGATCTTCTTCTGTCCCATAGATTTACCGTCTTTGGTAAACACAGGTGACGCACCCTCTGGAGAACCCTTGGGATCTTTCTCAATTTTCCACCCTTTTTCAACCAATTTCTATCTTTTTTCAATTTTTTAAACGCCTAGATCACAGATTTACCTTGTTTGGCGCAACTTATTCATACATGACTCTTGCGCCATTAAACTTCACTTTTGCTCTAACTTCGAATGAGGAGAGAATACAAAAGTTAGAGGTGCGATGTGATAAATACCTTAAAAGTCGAGATATTTATGTTGAATTGTAGATTAAGGTACTGACTTTCTTAGAAAAATAAGCAATGGAAAAAGTTCCGCAATTTATTTTTTTTTTTTTATCAAATTGGCACTTAAAACACGTGCTGATATTTTCCCGAGGGAGTGCTAGACATTTGAAACTTTATTTTTATTAATTCAATTAAATATTTTTATTCCTTTTTCCTATTATTAGATGGAATATATGAGCAAATAATCTAATCCCATCAGTTCTATATATAATGCATATAAAAAATAGAATAAAAACCTTAAAAAAATTAGTGGTAATTTTTTACATGGACATTATTTTGGATCTATTAAAAATTGAATTCGTACAACAAATGACGTCAGAAATTCGTTCTCGAAATAGAAATATGTCTTGCTGCTGCGCAAAAAACGGATTTATGGTAACTAATGCGAAAGCCTATTAGTAAAAGGAATTTTTCCTTAAAAAACTTTTTAGAGGATATTTGGTCTACCTACAAGTATATGCTTTATCTTCGCTATAAATAAAAAGGCATATTTCTATCAATGGTTAACTTTCTTTGTGTTGAAAGAGAAATATTTAAGTTATGTAGAATTTAAACAAATTTGCATTACACATTTTCCTACCAATTTTAATTTAACAATTTTAATTTCAGCAATATATAAGAAAGCTAATATAAATGTAATCCTCGTTACATATATTTCAAACTATTCATTATTTAAAAGAAATGTATTGCATTCTAACTTCAACGAATGAAACACATGTTCTCATTCCATTTTACAAGTGTATTATATCTACTTCGACATTAATAAATCCAAACCGAATCAATTAATTTATACATGCAGTTGGCTCAAACTATAATTGCAGATTTATAGCAGGATAAGTATACAAAATGAAAGGGAAAAAAACTGAAATAGAATTATGAATAAAAAGAAAACTAAATGAACAATTCCATGCTTTTCATAAAAGCCAGAAAAACTTTCCTTTTTTAAAATTTAGTATTAACTGCAAAAGAAACAGAAATAATGACTGTAATAATAGTGTAAAAATAAAAGAAAGCACATTTACTGAGAGGGAAAGAATAAATTGTATTTGCTACACTAATGGCAATTTAAATTTAGATTAGAAAATTTCCTGGAATTTCAAAATAGAAAAAAACAATTTTCATATCACCAACAACTACTTTAAAACTTTTATGGTATTTCTAGTAGATATCCTAATATGATCTGAAAGTGCATAAGTTTTCATAACTTTCGTTCCATTTTCAGATTATTAAGATTTATTAGAAACGAAAAACTTTGAAATCAACATGCATCATAATAATAATTTCGTAAAATAATGGTTTCGAAAAATGCCTCATATAATTATAGATGTAGATAGTGCGAGTTTCTTAAATATTAAATAATTCTATGCGACTTGCTGTTTACATGTCTTCACGCCAGTTTCTCTGATTTCTCGTATATTTCCTGATAAGTGTATCCAGGAAACGTGAAACATACTTAGAACATGTGAAACACCTTCTTCATTCTTTCACTTTGCAAACGGGAATTTTATCCTGTGCAGCCAATGCTGAAGCTGCTTGATTGTGAAGCTCTTGCAAAACGTATCTGTGGAATGCCTGTTAGTTACATTTTCAGTCCACCTAGAGCTAAGAGGTTTAATCAGGCGGAGCTCATCTCCGTTTCTTGAGCCTTTACGCCCAAGACGCTTATTACTATATAGAGTCTAATGCCGAGTGGATAGTCTGGCTCTGGTTTCAAGAGTTCTTGGTATACATTTATCCACCCCAGAAAGATAAAGAGCTGATTGGACACATGACCAGCTACGCAAGCCGACGCCATTGGGTAAGCAACTGGGTTGGAAGTGTCTGTAGTAGGACACGCTAAACATTTCATCACCACGGCTGCATACATTTTAGGTATCAACTACAATTTATTGGCTATCTCCTGACACTCTGGTTCTTGTTTATGTATCTTTTTAAAACGCAATTGAACTAATTAATACTATTCTTGTAGTTCACTTGTCTTGAAGGGTGAAAGCCCATCTGTTTAAACTGCAATTCCCAAATAGCATATCAAAGAATAAATCGAAAGTTCCTACCTGTCAGACGGTGGTCATCATCTTTCGCTTCATCAGGTCAGGATGCTGAATTTCAATTAATCCACACAGACACAAATAAAATCAATCGAATGACATCAATTACTTTTAATTTTAATTTAAGATGTCACAACACAACAAACATTAAATACAAGTAAATATCCTGATTCGCGTGTATATCAAATTCACTAACATAGTTCGCTTTTCAACATCTCCCTTCTCTCTCACGCTCAGACTAACCACAACTCTTTTTTTTTTCGCATCTGGAGCCTAGCGCTCTCTATCGTTAGTTTCAATACACTGCCCCCGAATGACTGAGGCGTTCATTCAAATTTTACAATTAATGACATGTCATGCAAAATAATGTTCTTACATCAATGAAATTACAATTTTACAAATATGAATACAAACAACACAAATGACAAAACATACCTACATACAATTTCCAAACGATAATATTTCTTAAATCTCAATACTTGAATACTGAATACAATTCTGAATACTAAAAATACAATTCTAGATTAATATACATTTAAAGACAAACAAATTAATTCATTTATTTTGAGATTGTATTACAGTTGTACAGGTCGTTTAAGGACGAATGTATCTGTTTTTACTTCACACGATCTAATCTTACCATCTCTGCCAGGAAATGTAGTAACGACTCTACCTAACTTCCAAAAATGTCTAGGAAGCTTATAGTCATGAATTAATACGATATCATTTTCTTTAAACTCTTTAATTTTACCTGAAGGTTTAGTATAATATAAGGATCTTAACAGTAAAAAGTATTCCTTTTTCCATTTAGTCCAAAACACATTAATTAATCTTTCGTGTTAATTAAATATTTTAATTAGCATTATAAGGTTAATCAATTTGGAATCGAAATCAAGTCTGGCAGGAGGTAGGCTATTAACCCTGACCTAAGAGCATATGTGCTGGAGTTAGAAGCACAGGTTCATGAATTTCTGAAAAAACATAAGCTAGTGGACGTGAGTTAGTGCACTTTCAATTTTAATAATTAGAGTCTCTAATTCTTCTCTAATCAAAGTAGTTTTTCTTAAAGTTTTAAGCAATGCAAGTTTTACTGAACCTATCAGTCGTTCATAAAAACCACCCCACCAAGCAGCCTTTTCATGAATATAACTCCACTGAATCTTGTGGTGAGCGTAAATATCTTTAACTGTCGGATGGCTAATAAGAGCCCATAAATTTTTTTAGTTCCAGTTCAGATCGCTTAAAAGTTCGAGCATTGTCCATCAAAACCTTAAAACACAAACCACGATGAGCAATAAATCTTCTTAATGCCAACAGAAATGTTTATGTGGTCAAACTGTCAGCGACTTCTAAGTGGACAGCTCTCGTCACTCCACAGGTAAATAAAACAATGTAGTGCTTATTTTCACTATCTTTCGTATAAATCGGTCCTCCGAAGTCAATACCAACCACAGAAAACTGAGGTGACTGTTCTAATCGAATAGTTGGTAAAGGAGCAGATACAGAGTATTCGTTATTGGAGTGCATAACCCTCTCGGGCTTTAATCCCCAGTAAATTGGCTATTAATTGAGGTTGAGACTGAACTATGGTTTTTCACTTACCCAGGTGTTAAATTTATATTATGAGAGATAGATCATTTGAAGGAGCAATAGCTTTTTAATAAATGCTTTTAAGTTAGGAATTTAGTAGCAGAGATACATATTAAGATATAAATACTTAGTTATCACTAGTTATTAAAATAGTGGTGTTGGTTTAATAAACTGTATACCTGGTGATGCACTGTATCGCTTATATACTATATATTTTCGCAGTATATTTTTTACAGTTTGTCTTCCTCTAATTAGCCAATATTTTTCACGAATCTCCATCAAAGTCTCAGAAATTCCACCGTGGAACACTTTGCTGTGGGCGTCCCTCACTAACAAATTCACAAATTGATGTTTTGCAGGGTGTTTCATCAGGTACGTAAACTTTGATCTTTGAAGTCTTCCACCAACGTGAATTATCCAGCCTTCATCAAGGAAGGGATTCAATTCTAATATCGAAGAAGTATTTGAAATTGGTTTCCTTTGTTTTAAGCGAAACAGTTCTTTAGCTAAGACTTCTTTCTGTACAAATTTTATCCATAATTTTTCGGCACCATCGAGTTCTTCAGCACTTAATTCACTGTATCTTTTAATCTTATCTTTTGCATTGTAGGTGAATCGAAGTACCCAGCTAGAAACACGAATTAATTTTCGCAAGTTACTATACTTCTTCAAATATATAACTGACATCAAATTCGTTTGAACTTCGCAAGCAAAGGATGATAGGTCATTTTAATTTAATTAGCTTTTCACAGTATACATCTGGAGAATTTTCAGTTCTGGAAAAGTATCATGCAGGGACCCTGTTGGCCACTCTTCTTTCGTTAGTCGAAGCCGACCTTTAAACTAAACTGGGTCAGATATAAGCTTTTCTGCAGATGATCCTCGAGAAACATAATCTGCGGGATTATCTACACCTCTACAGTGGTTCCAATTAGCAGGATCGTTAAATCCTGGATTTCTGAAACTCTGTTTCTTATGAATGGTTTCCATTTAGAAGCCATTCCTTTTATCCAATGAAGAGTGATTAAAGAATCGCTCCACAAATAAACTTCATCAACTGGTAACAAACAATGTTCTTTTCAAATTCCTGCAAATTTTCGCAACTACTACAGCCCCTAGCAATTCAAGTCGAGGTAGTGTTAACCTCTTAAGATGTGCTATTCTTGATTTTGCTGTAATGAAACTAGTGTCAATAATACCATCACTTCTCACGTAACGAATATACGATACAGCTCAGAATGCTCTAGGGCTTGCATCGGAAAAAATATGAAATTCAAGTTCTATAGCCAACTCAAATGGAAGGGAAAAATACTTTCTTTCAGTCGTTAAGTTTTTCAATATATATATCTGAGCAAACCAATTTTCCCATTTTTTCTTCAACTCTGTGTATAATTCATCATCTCATCCTAGTCCTCCTTCCCAGATTTCTTGCATCAATAATTTAATGACTACTATAAAGGGTGAAGCAAAACCAACTGGATCAAATATCTTCGAAGCAGTTAGACTTAGACTACTCTTAGAATTCTTCAAATCCTCAACCATGTCAAGAAGAGGTTGTACATCTAAATTAAAAGTGTCTTCCACAGTATTCCAGATTATTCCTAATACCTTTATAGAATGTTCATTTGACTCCCTCGCCTCAGATATGCCTCTTTTGCGCTATAAACTCCTCAACTCATTTGAATTCGTTTTAAATTTTCTTAAATTCATGTTCGCATCTTTAAGTATTTCTACAGCGCTCTGGGAAAGTTTTAAAGCTTTATCGACCGTATTGGCACCGTAAAAGAGATCGTCTACATATAGAGCTGAATTACGCATTTCATAAGTTTCACGATACTACTGATTCTGACTATATTTTCGAATGTGGAACTTAATAGTCGTTGCAAGTATGAAAGGACTCGATGTCACCCCAAGAGGCACGCAAGTCATTCTCAAAATTTTGCACGATTTCGAATCATTTTTATTTGGAAACCAAAAAAATCTTAAATAATCTCAATCTTTTTCATCAATACCTATGGTCAAAAATGCTCCATGAATATCACTACTAAAAGAATATTGATATTCGAGAAATTTTAAGAGAACATCTAAAATACTAGGGTTCAAGGTTGGTCCTGAAGACAGACAATCATTTAGAGATTTGCATCCTTTTCCTTTCGATGACGCATCAAAGACTAATCTAACTTTCGTAGTCTCCTTATCAGATCTAACTACAGCAGAATGAGGCATATAATACGAGTTATTTCGCAAATCAGAAGCGCACTCCTCAACAATATTCAAATTTAAATGTTCTTGAATAATGTTCTTATATTCATCATAAGCCCAATTGTTTCCTTTCATTTTATATCTTAAATTATCAAACCTATTTTTGCTATGAAAAAATTATTCCCCAAATTGCTGGGCACCCCATCCCAAAATAATTTAGTTTGATATTTTCCATCTTTAAATTTCAAATTACTTTCGAATTTAGAAACAGATTCTTTATCAAATTCAGAACAATCATTATATGTATCATTTATTCCCATTGAATCTAATTTGCAAATACGTGTTACGTTTTCATTCAATGCATCGCAACATTCGATTTTCAAAGTGCAAACTTTGTGACTGCAATTTTGTCCGTATTGTGAAACACGATCTTGTACTATTTTTCCAAATAATGTATCAATTAAATATAAAGATTTATTTAATCATTCTTCATCCCCTGAATGAATATCCCAAAAGTATTGTGCTCCAATACGTAAGCCTATCTCATCTCCACACGATTTATTTATATTCGATATTTGAGAATAATTATTCTTGAGTACTCTCATTAATTTATTTGTTGATATTTTAATGGGAGAATTGGAAATTATATCTGTCAGCAGTGCTTCAATAACGATTTTCTTTTCAGGGTCACGGGAATTGCAAATGGTGATCTGTACAACATTATATGTCTTGTTTATAGGTTTGCGAGTACCGAAAGTATAAACTAATAAACCTTCCTGTCTAACGATGCGTAATTTTAATTCTTCAGAAAGGATCTCTGATATGCATTAAAACCTCGCTACTTTCGGTATGTTTATTTACGACCTTTGAAGTCAAAACACTGCGCTTTTTCAGCCAACTTTCTCTGCCTCTCCTGGGGGGGGCGGGCCCAATGGTAGGATTATCACAAATTAATTCACTGTGCTTACGCTTGAATTTTTTGCAAGTTAATTTTGTTTTACAAGACTTGAATATATGTCCCTTTGAAAGACACGCAAAACAAATTCCATTTCTTTTTAGAGATAATTTTTGCTGTTCAATTGACAAGAGACAAGAAATGGAATCATGCTCATTTATAGAGTCTACACAAAATATTCATTTTTTTGACATGAACAACAAATGCCGAAGTGAAAGGAACATTGTATTGTAATTTCTTTTTCCCACTATTTTTTTTTTTTTGTTTTGTTTTGTTTTAAACGTCCTGATATTTTGATTCAGTTTTTCGAAATATTTAAATTTTGTGTTCCGAACTATATACTTTCCCAGCTGAAACCACGTGACTCCCGCCAGAGGACGCTGTTGATTGGAGTGGGCAGCGTCAAAACAGAACGAACTTTCCCTTAGAACTAGAAAGAAAGAGAAAGCATTTTGCTCTACTGTGTAACCTGTGTTGTGTCTAACAGTGATGTGGAACTGTTGTAATTAATGTCAATATATATTTTTATTTACAAGGAAGTGCAGAGTTTTCATTTTGCATAGAGTAGGAATTTATCGTTATTGCAGCTAAACATATAAAGAACCAGCTCCCCGAAACGACAGAAAAGGTATGTCAAATTTTGATATTCTTAATGAATAATTAATGACATACCTAATCTGAAAAAACGAGAAATTTAATTTTTAATACTTTTTTTTTTTGTTTCTTTTCGTGTTTCCGCGTCATTCGAGCTAAAAATTAAATGCTCGTTCCTTTCACGGCATTGTATTTCTACTTTTAAAAATTCTAATAAATCAGAAATTTCATTTTCGTTTTTCGAATGAGTTCTACGAGTGAATTTTAACGATAAATCCCTGGGAATTGATTTTAACAACGCAGGATACAATAAGCAACTGTAATTGTTGCCAAATCTTTCTTTTAGTACGTTTAACGCTTCCACATAATTTTCCGATCTTAACGCCAAAACTCGTATAGCTATTTCAGCTTCATTAGTTAAATACGATTTTAAATAATTAAACTTTTCTACTTCGTTAAGATTCGAATTTTTATGTAAAACTTCTTCAAATTGAGAATAAAATTCGTTAAACTTTAATTATATTTCCATTGTATTGAGATATCTGTAAGCGAAGAAGTTTTATTGTAATAATTTTGTTCTCGGCACTTTTTTTAACGATATTATTGTTCTCTGTGGGGTAATTTCTGGCTTCGTTTTCTCTCTGACGCAAGATTTTGTTCGCACGTACTTTCTACGTATTGATGTGATCTTTATATTCCTGTTGTTTTTCGATTTCCTTTTTAACTTCTTCAAGTTTACATGATTCAAGAATTGCGCTATCATAATTTGCTAAATTTGTTTCTTTGTCTAACAGTTTGGCTAAGCGTTCTTTTATGATATCAATTGACTTTTCCTCTTTATGCAATTCATTTTCTATTAATTTAATAGTTTCGGTTGCCGCCCGTCTGACAGTGAATCTAGCCTTTTTTAGAACTTCAATATTCATTTTAGCAAATTAAATGTTAAGAATCAGTTCGCCATTTTTCTTAGTACTGAATTTTCTGAGTTCGCAATAATTTGCTTCGTTCACTACTTATCTAAAGGTCTGGTCTCGGGTTTTGGCACCAAAAAATGTTTAAACTGCAATTTACAAATAGCATATCAAAGAATAAATTGAAAATTCCTACTTGTCAGGCTGTGGTCATCATCTTTCGCTTCATCAAGTCAGGATGCTGAATTTCAATTAATCCACACAGACACAAATAAAATCAATCAAATGACATCAATTTCTTTAATTAATTTTAAGATGTCACAACACAACAAACATTAACTATAATTAAATAAACTAATTCGCGTGTATATCAAATTCACTAACAAAGTTCGCTTTTCAACATCTCTCTCACACTGAGAACTAACTAAAATTCTCTCTCTCTTTTTTTTTTTTTTTCCACATCCGGCGCCTAGCGTCCTCTATTGTTAGTTTCAACATCATATTCGCATCAATGGTGCAGCTCAGACAGTGGCGTACTGAGAAGTTAGCTCTAGGGGCCGCATATCGTCATTACTGTGAAACAAGCGATTTTGTAGTTTAGAATTGCCATTTGGAAAAAGTAAATAATATGCTGCATCAGTCTCATTTCTCCTATTTAAAAGTGATGCAATTTTATCAAGTGACAAATGAAGATAATTTTAAAAAAATAATTGAGGTACCATGAGAATAAAATTTGCATTTTCTTTAGGGATTTATTCCCTTCATCTCTTCGTCAACAAATACCGACCTAAAGGCAACCCATACAGAGACAGCAACAACTTTTTTATTTTTTTTCACAGTAATTGGCTTAGTTGAAATCTTGGTTTCACTTCGTGATGAAAAAAAATTAAAGGAGGAGAAAAATATTATATTGTTTAAAGCTTAAAACATCTATAAAAGTCTAATAGAATAATTATTCTGAAAGTCTGAATAATTATTCTTAATTTTGAGAAAAAAAATCTTGGCGGTGCATATGCCCACTTTGTAATTTTTGAAAAAGATCTATCATAATATTTCTTACTCTCAGCAGGTTTGATAACTAATAACTCGAAAATATTTACACGAGCAATTCTACTAAATCAGCAACAACAATAATAAACGATATCACTTTTGTATTAGCTAGAGTTATTTTTCACACTATTTATAAACATATACTGACGCACAAAAAAGAATAAAATATTTCCGGATGATAAAAAACGTATTGTTGATTAGTTAACTTTTGTTCTATTATATATGAATGTTATAGTTTTTTATGAGATAATATTTCAACCAACAGAATCTTAAAATTTGTATTTGCGTTGAGTAAATTTGTCTGCAACTTATCCTTTGTTAATAGTGGTTTTTATTGCGATGTCGCACACTTCATTTTTGAAAACATTTGTTCTCATTGGTAAATGCTGCCAAATACAGATATAAATTCTATGGCATATGATTTTAATTTGCCATATTTTACCTTCCGGAAGATAATGATTATTTTACGAATAATACTAGTATAAACACTATTGTTTGTATATTCATATGTATACCATCATTTTATTACAATGAAAGTATTATCGAAGCAACTAAAACATACAGACGAAAGGATTATCATATGGAAATGTCTTTAGTACTTGCATGAAGATCCAAGAAACGCAACTATATTTTTTCTTGTTGTAGTATTTCATGCAAAAATAATATTAATCATGTACTGTATTGCAGACTATTAATAAAAATGATTTGTTTTCAGGAAATCACGTTTATTTGCGCACATCTCTTCAAACATAAATTAGATACACAATTTCTACAAGCCCAATTTTTCAACGTTCTTCTTTACCTCTTGGAGCCAAACTCTCTTCTAATTTTTATGTTCGTTGCCAGTAAATCTTCTAGAAAAACAAAAATATGATCTGGTGTTGCCAATAGCATAATTTTATTTCTTTGTAACAACTTTAAACATTTAAAAATATATGTATTAATAAAGAATATTAATATATAATTAATATATAATATAAAGAATATTAATATATAATTAATATATATTATGTAAAGAATATTAATATATAATTAATATATAATATAAAGAATATTAATATATAATTAATATATAATATAAAGAATATAAATATATATTAATAAAGAATATTAATATATAATTACACTTTAAGTTTAAATCGTTTGTTTTTAAAAATTGAATATATCACAATCCCCATACTCGATTTTTTATCCATGGGTCGTAGTTTGACGACTTCAGAAGCAGCTGAAAGGAGAAGGGAGGGGAAATGTTTATGTAGTCCATATTTCATTAGCCATTTTTTTCATGACCCAGTAACCTAGTGTAAGGTGAACAGTTTTTTTTACAATGAAATGGAGGACGAAAAATAATTCAAGAAAAAAGTACTATGTAAATAAACCAAACATTTTATTAATTCAAACAAAAGTACTCTAATTACGCTAACATCTATTTTAATTATTTAACTAAAAGATTATGTTTTTGTCAATATATAATTTTCAAACAATATATTGGAAATTTCGGAGCCATAAATATCCTTCATATTGAAATTTACGGTCAATGCTGCAGCTAGAGTATCAACACTCAATCTTGACATGTCACTTGTCCCAAAACCATTACCAATTGAAAAACTCTTTCAACTGCGGCGTTAGTTCCAGGGCAGCACAACGTAAATTTAACAAGAATAATAAAATTTTCAAATGGAATGTGCTTATTTTATAAATGGTTAAATATTTCCACCCGTTTTTATCAATTTCATCATACTGATTTTCCCATTGTTCTAATTTATCAGAATTTAAGTATACATTCGGTCTTCTAATTTCTCCAAACAGACCATTGCCATCGATTTTAATATCAGGCTATTCTTTCGATAAAAACTCAACACAATTTTCAATATCTGTCCAATTTACTTGCGATGAAGTCAAGAAACACCATTGAAAACTGTTATTTCCTTTTGTTTCAGACCATTCTTCGACATATTGGATACATATTTAGTAAGAATTCTTCACTTCTTTGATGCACTTTTCCTTTATGTCCCGATTTGTTTGACAATTTCTTTTCTATTGTTAAAGGAATAAATTTTTCTTCCAATCCTGATTTACATTGAAGGAAAAATCGTTCAAAATAAGAATAACTTCTGAAGCTGAAATATGTTCACCTTCAATCTTTATAATCGTTTCGTAGAAAATAGATGCCTGATTAATGCAAAAAAAAAATTAATATCTCCAACAATTCATAATGGAAAAAAAGATTCAAGATTTTTGGACAGTTGTCTCAACTTAAAAAAAAAAAATGAACGGAGAGGCTCAAATAAAGGAAAATATGCTCTACAGCAGGTATTAGAGCATGCCATATATGACTTTTGAATATCTTAAAAGTTTTTTGAACAGTTTGGCGAGGCATCTCTGAATACAGAGAGTATCAGATAGTTTTAAAATATCGGAAAGGAGGATCAGAAGGAGGACACATTTCGAGGAAGGACAGAACCTACAAAATGAGGACTTTTCCCCTTAAAGAAGATTAGATTAGTCACCTTACCTAGAGGGCATTTTTGCAAAATTGCACCTAAACTTTTTCATCTCAATTCACATATTATTATTACTTTCCTTTTCTTAATTTTATCCCGAAATTTCCAATTAAAAACATTCATCCTTCCAGAAAGGAAAATGAAACCAGAAATTATTTTAATATAGAAATAAGCAGCACAAAATTTTCTATCGAATGGTTCAAACCGCGTGTCATTCGGAGTATTGGTTCCGCTTCTAGGCTCCAAAACGTATTGACATTGGGAGCAAACTTGGCTCACCATCTACTCGGGAACTATGACAGGTAGATAATCATGTAACATATCAAACGATTTGTCGTGAAAAGTACTTTCGAACGGTACCTACTACAGGTTCCGATAACCAAGGGGACGTCCTCAAGAGGAGGTCCAATTTAGACATATAATATAGGTTTTCGTATCTGAGCTATCCGTCGACCGATCCGATTGTGCGACGCCTCAAACAATTCGGACGAAGGAGCAGATTACAAAAATATCAACATTTTAACCCTAGATCCAATAGGAGGGATAATTTTAAGCTAACCATGATGGTAGCCAGATTAGAAAATCGGTTTGATCCTGATGCGGTGTAGTGAGACAAAATTTCGCAAGGACTGATTAGAAACCATAGAGATCAATCAAAAATGCGAAAAAGAGAATGAAATTAATTTATAATAACGTGTTTATTGCCAAATGTTACTTTACCTTTGGACTCAGAAAGGTGGATGGTCCACCCGATTCAGACGACCTGCGTTCCCGTGCTGATGTACAAGTTACAAGCGTCCAGTCTCAAGTGTCGGGAGAAACCGAACTTGTACTGGAGGAGTTTTGAGCCCTATGACCAGATGCAGTACCATTGGATCGTGTTGGAACCTCATACGTGTTATCTCATCCCAGCAGGCACGCACTACATTCTGATGAACATTCGAAAGATAGTCTTTGCCTTAAACGTGATTCCAGATACCGTCTTGCCGATCCGCCTGCAAAATGGTTTTCACCTGGGCGATTATCAAAAGTCGAAGCTCTATCATCAAAAGGCCTACAAGCTTCCTCCCCCGACACCTGCAGAGGAAAGACCTGCCAACAACCTCCCTCGTCATAAACCATTTTTTAGGACCCATGGTGAAGAATCTATTTGAAATGCCTATCCGATCCAAAATAAATTTTTATCACCCTGGCTACGTGATGGGTTCAGATACCCCCGACACCTGAACCTGCCTTGGCTGTTTTTATACCTCAATCAGTGCATCCTTCACACCCATCACCTGTAATTGTCCATCTGTCATCATCAGTACCTGTGGTGGTATCTCCTTCTGAACCTGTGCAACAGTCTATACCTGAACCTGTGGTTGTATCTCCACCTGAACCTGTGTTAACCAGCCCTTTTCAACCAGAGACTTGTGTATCTGTGGCTACCCCTGAACCGACCCTGACGGATGACCAAGTATTTGATGATTTAATGTCTGCACTGTTTGCATTCGGGATTTTTCCAAACTGATGTTTGATGAATACTCGGTACCTGATGAGATTCCTACAACTCAAGCCAACACCAACGAGCCCCAGGTACTTCACACCTTACCACCCCTATTTCAAGAAGAGGATTTATTAATCCTTTTTAAATGAATTTGCATGCAGCTTGGCCATGGAATAAGACGTCCATGCCAAAAAACAATTGTGATGTAACCAAAACTTGTCAGAATGGATTCAAACGCATTTTACCTATGGATTTAAGTCCGTAAAAATTATCTGCCTTAAAAAAAAACTTGTAAATATTACATATAAATACTTGTAAATTTTTAGAAATAAAAATGATTGTTACCTTAAACTTGTGACATTTTTTGTCCAAAAAAACACCAATCTCGTGAATAAGTTTTTTTAAATCTTATTACCCTTAAAATACTATTTATTTGTGAGTATTTCTGAAATTAATCCACTAGTACTTCTGAACGACTCAAAAGCTTAGAAGGAATATTCAATCCTCTCTTAAAATGTCATTTTTTTTTAAAACAACAACCCTTAAGAACAATGGCTTCGCTACAAAGATTGTTAAAAAAATGTCGGCATCGGACGACCACTGTCTTTTGAAATGTGGGTCGATGGCCGGATAGTGTCACGTATTACGAATCCGACTATCCTTACCGCGTTTTGTTTGAACCCAACTTTGGCGTTCACATTCCCGCATGCATGGAAAAACGGCCCAAATGACTCGTCTTTACGAGTCCTTTTGATTTGACGTGGTTTCCGGGTGTTGAATTGAGTACTTTTCAGCTTGGTCGTCCCCTGCCACACCACGTAAGGGACGCGTTTCAACCCAAGCATCCGAATGCGGAGCCCAGTACGAAGTTGGCGGAGGCCTATGTACGCTTGTTGACGTGGTTTTATTTTTGTGAAATAATCGGGATGACGCTATCTTATGGTGTATCATGTCCCCAAGGATGGAAATGAGCTTTAGAGGAACGCTCTCATCTGCAAGCATTAGCCAACTAGCCGCTAGATGACGTCATCTTTCCGCTCCTGAAGAGTATATAAGGAGATGCCAGCAGCAAAAGACATTCTGATTTTGACTCAGAGAGTTCTCTGTCTCATACGTTCAACATGCCTCGTGCCATTCTCTTTGAGCACGAAAACGCCTTTCAGTATCTTGGAAGCACCATGCCGTTCGATTTGTCTCTGGACACCATCCCGGTCGATGGAAGTGATCCGCGGGTAGCTGTCATCCCCGTGGACTATAGCGACATGCCCATGATATCCAAGGATCAAAGGACCAACCGGTACATTAACGAATCCCTACAACTCCCTCGGCAGATCCCGGGAAGTGTGCATGTTCAGTATCTCCCTTTCTTCTTGAGTGGGAAACTTGGACACTTGGCCCAAGGGGAGGAGGATCTCGTCATCGTGAAAGGCGCAGACCAACAAAAAATGTTTCAGGCACTTGGACCGGAAACCATAACCCTGAATACTCTTCCAAAATTCAGGGAACATGACCGTGACATGAACTTGCCTGAAAATTTGCACGATGACGTGCATAAGGATTACGACACTTCGGAATGCACGATGGTCAAGAGCTATCGTTTTGCCAAGTATCTTAGCCAGATACAAACTATCACCAGAGAATTGGAAAGAAAAAGTATGTACTGTTAAAAAAAGCCACGACTCGGTCACCCCTTTTTTTCAAAACACACATTAGTCTAGATTGGAGTGCAATGCATTTGTGATTTATGAAAGCTTTGACGTGCAGAAAAGATTTTGCTGATGATTGTTAAGGGGGTCACTTCACGCAAATCGGTCAAAAAATCGATTTTTCAATTTTTTTTTGAAAAAGAAACTTCAAATCTTTCTGCGTCAATTGCAATTTAAATTTTTGTTCTAGCTAAATTAGAAGTATTTTAAATATTTTTTTAAAAAGTTGTTTACATGTGTCAAGACCCAAAACAGCTGAATGCCACGCCCACTTTTAAACCAAAACTTATTATACATGCTTCTTTCCAGCCTTATCAAATTATCTTAAATTCACGAAAACAATTTTCATCGATCAGCAACTTATTGAGGAAAGAATTGAAGTGAATAGTAATAGCAGTTTGTTTACATTTCAACGTTTGTTATCGAATGCAACGTGCTATTTTAGACTCGCCTAATGTAGACAATCTGTTCTTTTCGAAAACTTTTTTCATTTATATTTTTCATTATGTCTCGGTTTAATGCTCAAACATTTAAGAAATAGAAGTTTTAGAGAGATGTTATTATATTAAATACAAGTTCTTTTGAAGTTATATAAGTTTCATATAAACAAAATGTTTATAAATATGGTAAGTATGCTGTTATGGTAAGTATCAACGTTAAGTAAGTATGCTGGTGAGAATGAAGCTTTTTTTAAATTCTTCTGATCAATTTAAGGAAATAATTGACATTTCTCTGTTTTCTTATTGCTTAAAATTATGTATGTTATGCATAAAATATAAAAAACATGGTATCCATATTAATCTTGGTCGTCAAATCCAAGGTTTGGCTACAGAACTATTTATATGTTGTGTTAGTTGTGGTTTCGAACAACCAGTCCTGAATATTAGAGTCACTCAGAGTGTAACTAATAAATGATATACTAATGTGCATGAAGTTATTACGAGACTTTGATATGCTATGAGATCAATTGGGAAAGAGTATGCTGCTGCGAAATGGTTTTGCGGAGTGATGAATTTACCTCCCATTACCAAGCGCTTTTATTAGTTATCCCACACATTAAATGATGCGACAGAAGAAGTTGCAAAAGCTTCTATGGTAATAGCTGCTAACATATAATATTTAAAAATGATGGAAGTCCAAATGTACTTGGGCTATTGATGGCACCTGGCAAAAGGAGGGCTTGTTTCACTAAATGGTGTCGTGACAACAGTTAGTGTCGAAACTGGAAAGATTGTTGATGCCGAAGTATTTTCCAGATATTCGTGCAATTTGAGGAATGGAAATGCACACAGAGAGAAGTATTTCGCAAATTACTTTGGAAATAGTGGAGAACTGGAAGTTGAAGGGGCACTCTGGATCTTCAATCACTCAGAGTCATTGCACGAGCTGCGATATACTCAGTATTTCAGTCTTTGCCCCACTGGTGACGACAAGTGGTGTGCATATAATAGGTCCATAATTAAAGGAAAACAATACAAACACAAACATAACTTACCTGATGTTATTATAAATTGTATTAAGCAATAGTTAGATATTTTTTATGTCCTGAACTACTTTCTAAATGCCTACATGGCAAAATTCAAATTTAAATAGCATCATCTGGTACATAATCTCAATAAATGTATATGTAGAATTAGGAACATTAAAAGCTGGAAAGTATGAGGCAATATCTCTATTTAATCAAGGATTTATTACAAAATTAAAAGTTTTAAGTTTATTAAATGTTCAACCTGGATTTTATACATGTCGAGCATTACAAGAAGCAGATCGTATTCACATAAAGAAAGCAAAAAAAAGCAGTTTTACAAAGAACCAATAAAGCTAGAATTAAAAACAGACTATTAAAATGTATACAAGAAGATGGTCTAGCAGATTACCCAAGCAATTCAAGCTTTGGTGTTGATATCTATTAGTGAATGGTAAGTTTGTACTTTAAATTGCATTATCTCAAAACTGTAAATTTCAACACAAAAGGAACATTTTTGAAAAACCTACTCATCTTATAGCTTTGAAATTTGGTGCATGTATTACTAGTACATAAAGGAATATTTTAATGAGAGCTTTTGTCAAAAAAAGTTTTTAAAAAAATTTTAGAGGTTGAAATGTACACAAATTTTCTTTGTTTTTTAACTTTTCACGTGTTAAAACACATAATAATTTTTTAAAAAAAACTAATCAAAATTTCAAAAAAAGCTCTCATTAAAATAATAATAACTATTCAATAAATGAACACAAAAAAATTGGTATCTCTACAACCAGTCAATTTTTTTAAAAATGTTCCTTAAAATTGGTCATTTTTAACATTACAGAGATAGGGAAAAGGCTGCGTGAATTGACCCCCTTAATATGGTTGGTCTCTTACGTTATAATGACTGAATTATGTGATTTCAACCATGAAAGCTCACTACCAGCCACAGGATGCATTTTACGTCAAAGGCATTCTGATTTTTTTTTTACTCAGAGCTCCTTCAACATGCCTCGCATTGCCTTCTTTGCTCATGCCAATGTTTTTCAG
>BMAW01114492.1:169908-211499 GCA_019974015.1 Nephila pilipes
CTTGTACTTCGTTCTACACAGCGCTCTGGGGAAAGTTTTAAGCTTTATCGACCGTATTGGCACCGTAAAGATCGTCACACATATACAAGACTGAATTACGCATTTCATAGTTGCCACGATACTACTGATTCTGACTATATTTTCGAATGTAGACTTATGGTGTTTACCCAAGTATCTTAAGGACTCGATGTCACCCAAAGAGCACAAATCATTCTCAAAATTTTTTACGATTTGGATCATTTTTTATTTGGAAACAAAAAATCAAATAATCTCTACCTTTCATCAATACTGATGGTCAAAATGCTCCTGAATATCACTACTAAAAAAGAGATATTGATATTCGAAATTTTTAAAGAGAACATTTATCTAGGAGTTCAAGGTTGGTCCTGAAGACAGACAATCATTTAGAGATTTTGCAGCCTTTTCCTTTCGATGACATCAAAGACTAATCCTTTCCTTGAATTCCTATCAGATCTAACTACAGCAGAATGGGAATATGTATTATGAGTTATTTCACTAAATCAGAAAGCACTCCTCAACAATATTCAAATTTAAATGTTCTTGAAATAATGTTCTTATATTCATCATAAGCTAATTGTTTCCTTTCATTTTATATCTTAAATTATCAAACCTATTTTTTATATGAAAATTATTCCCAAGTGCTGGGCACCCATCCAAAATAATTTGGGTGATATTTACCATCTTTAAATTTCAAATTACTTTCGAATTTAGAAACAGATTCTTATCAAATTCAGAACAATCATTATATGTATCATTTTATTCCCATTGAATCTAATTTGCAAAAACGTGTTACGTTTTCATTCAATCACAGCGCAACATTCGATTTTCAAAGTGCAAACTTGTGACTGCAATTTTGTCCGTATTGTGGCTTGATCTTGTATTATTTTCCAAATAATGTATAAATTAAATCACAGGGGTTGGACAAAATGTGGAAACACCTTTTAAAACATGTTTCTTTGCTTAATATGGTGTGAAGCCAGTGGCATCCGACAACTTGCAGTCTTCAATGGATAAATACAGTTCCTGTATGTGCCAAGGAATATTATACCATTCTTCCTGCAAAACGGTGGCAAGTTCGAATAACGATGTTGGCAGTGAATAACGAACACTTTCCGTTCAATGTAGACCACAAGGTTCGATAATATTCAGGTCTGAGGTGGTGTGGTGGCCAGGGGGAGATGAGACAAAATCCTCCTCGTGCTCAGAAAACCAGTCACTGGACTTAGTGTGAGCTGTTGGAACAGGGGGCTTTATCGTCTTGGAAGACACCCATCACCATCGAGGGAACAGAGTTTGGCCTGCATGGATGAACTTGATCTGCCAAAATGTTCACATAAGTCTTGTGATCATGCTGACACAGTTATCATGGGACAGCGAGAGAACTACGTGTGGCTGCCCAAACCTGTAGAACTTACCATGTTTCACTCTTGGCAACAAGCAGTCTGTAATATAGGCTTGAGATGGCGTTCTCAGACGTAAACTCGGCCAGAAGTAGGGAATCAATGTGAAGAAGACTCGTCAAGACCATATTACACGCTTCCACTGCCCTATAGTCAGGCTTTGTAAACTAAACCTACCTTTTCCTGTTGCATTAGCATCACTGATGAGTGGCTTCTCGAATTTACCTTTGGCCAGAAATTCCTGTTTATGGAAACTCACTAATTGTTTTGGGTACTCACAGGGGTTCTGTAACTTACAACGTTCATTTTCATATTAACTTTTGCAGCTGTGGTCTTCACTTATTTTTCATTACAGTGCCCTTAATGATCGTCTATCACGATCACTCAGCACCACACTTTCGTCCGCGCTGTGATTTGTAGATGATGTTTTCCGCTTTCAAATATGCGGAATAAATCTTCGATAATTATCTGAAACACTAACACCTCGGCTACCTTGCTTGCAGGAAGCACCTACCATACGATGCTCAACAATTTGCCCACGTTCGAGTCTGTTAACTCTGACGCAATGCAATGACAACCTCACATAACAGTACTCCGACGACTTAACTGAACTGTTTAGCACATTTACGAGAGTTGTATAGGTGGCGTTAGTAGTCAAAGAAACGCCAGCGCCACCTACCTCTTCATTAAAATCAATCCTTTCTTTTCAAACATGCATTTTACAAAGGTGTTTCCATATTTTTTGTCACCCCTGTATAAAGATTTATTTAATCTGTTCTTCTATCCCTGAATGAATATCCAAAGTATTGTGCTCAATACGTAAGCTTATCTCCTCTCCACGATTCATTTATATTTGATATTTGAGAATAGGTATTCTTGAGTACTCCTCATTAATTTATTTGTTGATATTTTAATGGGAGGTGAAATTATATCTGTCTTGATGCTTCAATAACGATTTTCTTTTCAGGTCTGGGAATTGCAATGGTGATCTGTACAGCATTATATGTCTTGCTTATAGGTTTGCGAGAACCAGTATAAACCTTCCTGTCTTATGATGCATGTTTAAAGAATTCTTCAGAAAAGGATCTCTGATAGCCATTAAAACTCGCTACTTTCGATATGTTTATTTGCGACTGGCTGAGTCAAAACACTGCGCTTTTCGTAACTTTCTGACACTGCAGGGGGGGGGGGGAGAGAATGGTAAGTTATCCTGAATTAATTCACGTGCTTGCTTGAATTTTTTTGCAGGTTAATTTGTTTTACAAGACTTGAATATATGTCCCTTTGAAAGACACGCAAAACAAATTCCATTTCTTTTTTTGAGATAATTTTCGCTGTTCAATTGACAGAGACAAGAAATGGAATCATGTTCATTTATAGAATCTACACAAAATATTCATTTTTTTTTTTACATGAACAACAAATGCCAGCGAGTGAAGAAGGAACATTGTATTGTAATTTCTTTTTTCCACTTTTTTTTTTTTTTTTTGTTTTGTTTTAAACGTCCTGATATTTTGATTCAGTTTTTTCCAGGAAATATTTAAATTTTTTATCTTCGAACTATATACTTTCCCAGCTGGAAACACATGACTCCGCCAGAGGACGCTGTTGATTGAATTGAGCAGCGTCAAAATAGGTGTGGAACTTTCATGAACTAGAACGAAAGAGTTTGCTCTACTGTGTAAACCTGTGTTGTGTCTTACAGTGATGTGGAACTGTTGTAATTAATCAATATATATTTTTTTATTTACAAGGAGTTTTAAGAGTTTCATTTGCATAGAGTAGGAGTTTATCTTTATTGCAGCTAAACATATAAAGACCAACTCCAGGAAACAACAGAAAAGGTATGTCAGACACGATGTTCTTAATGAATAATTAATGACATACCTAATCTGAAAAAAAAAACGAGAAATTTAATTTTTTAATACTTTTTTTTTTTTGTTTCTTTCGTGTTTCCGTCATTCGAGCTAAAAAATTAAATGCTCGTTCCTTTCGGCATTATTATTCTTTCTTTTAAAGAATTCTAATATCAATTTCATTTTTCGTTTTGGAATGAGTTCTACAGTAATTTTGACAATCCCAGGAAATCCCAGGATACAATAAGCAACTGTAATTCTTTCGGGTTTATACCGTTATTTATTAAACCTCTAATGTGCATTTCTGTCGACAGAAGTTTACACATAACTATTATATCGTAGACTTTCCTTTTTCTTAAAAAATTCAGGTCCGTATATGCACATCTGATTATATCTTATCGTAAAATCTTTCTTTAAGTACGTTTAACGCTACATAATTTTTTCCGATCTTAATGCTGTCGTATAGCTATTTCAGCTTCATTAGTTAAATACGATTTTTAAAATAATTAAACTTTTTCTACTTCGTTAAGATTCGAATTTTTTATGTAAACTTCTTCAGAATTGAGAATAAAATTCATTAAGCTTTCAATATATTTCCATCGTATTGAGATATCTGCAATAGCAGAAGAAGTTTTGTTAATAATTTTGTTCTCGGCACTTTTTTTTTAACGATATTATTGTTCTCTGTGGAATTAATTTCTGGCTTCGTTTTCTGTCTCTGACGAAAGATTTTGCTACTTTGCATGCTTTCTATAATGATGTGATCTTTATATTCCTGTTGTTTTTCTACGTTCCTTTTCAACTTCTTCAGGTTACATGATTCCAAGAATTAGCTATCATAATTTATAAATTTGTTTCTTTGTCTAACAGTTTGGCTAAGCGTTCTTTTATGATATCAATTGTTTTCCTCTTTATGCAATTCATTTCTATTAATTTAATAGTTTCGGTTGCCTTACGTCTGACCTTGATGAATCTAGCGTTTTTTAGAACTTCAATATTCATTTTGAAAGTAAATTAAATGTTCAGAATCAGTTCGCCATTCTTTTCTTAGTACTGGGTTTCCTGAGTTCACCCAATAATTTGCTTCGTTCTACTACTTATCTAAAGGTCTGGTCTCGAGGTTTGGCACCAAAAAATGTTTAAATGCAATTTACAATGGCATATCAAAGAATAAATTGAAAATTCTACTTGTCAGACGGTGGTCATCATCTTTCCTTCATCAAGTCAGGTTTTCAATTTCAATTAATCCACACGGGCTAAATAAAATCAATCAAATGACATCAATTTCTTTAATTAATTTTAAGATGTCTACTTGTAAACGTGCTATAATTAAATAGCTAATTCGCGTGTATATCAAATTCACTAACAAAGTTCCTTTTCAACATCTCTCTCACACTGAGAACTATAAAATTCTCTTTTTTTTTTTTTTTCCACATCCGGCGCCTAGCGTCCTCTATTATTAGTTTCAACACCATATTCGCATCAATGGTGCAGCTCAGACGGTAGCGTGCGGGGATTGGCTCTAGAGGGCCGCATATCGTCATTACTTTGAGAAGCAAGCGATTTTGTAGTTTAGAATTGCCATTTGGAAAAAAGTAAATGTGCTGCATCAGTCTCATTTCTCCTATTATTTAAAATTGTTGAATTTTTTATCAAGTGACAAATGAAGAGATAATTTAAGAAAATAATTGAGGGTACCATGAGAATAAAATTTGCATTTTCTATAGGGATTTATTCCTTCATCTCTTCGTCAACAAACACCGACCTAAAGGCACCCATACAGAGACAACACTTAACTTTTATTTTTTTCACTGTAATTGGCTAGTTGAAATCTTGGTTTTCACTTCGTGATGAAAAACATTAAAGGAGGAGAAAAATATTATATTGTTTAAAGCTTAAAACATCTATAAAAGTCTAGTAGAATAATTCTTCTGAAGATACAGACAATTATTGTCTTAATTACTGAAAAAAAAATCTTGGGGGTGCATATGTACTTTGTAATTTTTTGAAAAGATCTATCATAATATTTCTTACTCACAGCAGGTTTGATGTAATAACTCAGAAAATATTTACACGAAACGATTCTACTAAATCAACTAACAGCAATAAATAGCTTATTATCCGCTTTGTATTAGCTAGAGTTATTTTTTCACACTATTTATAAACATATACTGACGCACACAAAAAAAAAGAATAAAATATTTCCGGATGATAAAAACGTATTGTTGATTAGTTAACTTTTGTTCTGTATATATGGATATTTATAGTTTTTATGAGATAATATTTCAACCAGAATCTTAAATTTGTATTTGCGTTGAGTAAATTTGTCTACGCTTATCCTTTGTTAATAGTGGTTTTATTGCGATGTCGCACACTTCACATTTTGAAAACGAAATTTGTTCTCATTGGTAAATGCTGCCAAATACAGATATACGGTCTATGGCATATGATTTTTTAATTTGCCCATATTTTACCTTCGGAAGATAATGATTATTTTTACGAATAATGCTCGTATAAACCTATTGCTTGTATGTTCATTAACAGCTTCTGCATCATTTTTATTACAATGAAAAGTATTATCAGGCTTAACTTCAACATACAGACGAAAGTTATCATAATAGAATGTCTTTAGTACTTGCATGAAGATTAGAAACGCAACTATGTTTTTTCTTGTTCATGAGTATTTCGTGCAAAATAATAATAATCCATGTACTGTATTGCGGACTATTAATAAAAATGATTTGTTTTCAGGAAATCACGTTTGGTAACATCTCTTAAACTTATAAGAAGTGAATGCACAATTTCCACAAACCCAATTTTTCAACGTTCGTCTTTACCTCTTAGATAAACTCTCTTTTAATTTTTATGTTCGTTTGCAAGTAAATCACTAGAAAAACAAAATATGATCTGGTGTTGCCAATAGCATAATTTTATTTCTTTGTAACAACTTTAAACATTTAAAAAATATATCTTAATAAGAATATTGAAAAAAAAGTATCACTTTAAGTTTAAATCATTTGCTTTTAAAGTTGAATAGATAATATTTAAAAAAAAAAAAAAAGTTTCACATTAAAGTTAAATCGTTTGCCTTTAAAAAGTTGAACAGATAATATCTTAAAAGCTATCACATTAAGATTAAATCGTTTGTTTTAAAGTGAATATCATCGAAATCCCATACTCCATTTTTTTATCCACATGGGTCGTGGTTTGACGACTTAGAAGCAGCTGAAAGAGAAGGGAGGGAAATGTTCATGCAGTCCATATTTCGCTGCCGCTTTTTCGCGCTCAGCTTTAGTAAGTAGACAATTTTTTACATTAAAGCCAGAGCGAAATTAAAAAAAAAAATACTTAAAATAAGCAAACGCTGTGTTCAAGCTTAAAAATTAAAAAAAAGTACATAACCCTTAAGCAACATTTGTGTTCAAGCAAAAAAAATTTAAAAAAAAAAGTACTGCCAAACATTTGTGGCCAAGCAAAAGTACTCTAGTACGTTTACATCTGCTTTATTGTACAAAAAAAATTGTAACATCATATATCGTTCAAAACATATATTGAAATTTCAGAGCCATAAATATGCTTGCCAAGTACATTCGAAATGCTGCCTTCGTATCGCATTCATCTTGACATGTCGCGTATGTCTCAAACGGTACGCTAAATTTAATATCAGGCTGTGCTGGTAAAGCTCGCCACGAGCTGTATCGCCAGTACGTACGTAGAGGTAAAAAAGCACATTGAAAACTGTTATTTCCTTTTTTGTTTCAGACCATTCTTGACATATTGGATACATAGTAAGAATTCTTCTTCTTTGATTCTCCGTTATGTCGATTTGTTTGACAATTTCCTTTCTATTGTTAAAGAATAAATTTTTCTTCCAATCCTGATTTATATTGAAGGAAAATCGTTCAAAATAAGAATAACTTCTGAAGCTGAAATGTTCACCTTCAATCTTTATAATCGTTTCGTAGAAAATAGATGCCTGATTAATTCAAAAAAAATTAATATCTCCAATAATTTATAATTGAAAAAGATTCAAGATTTTTTGGACGTTGTCTCAGCAAAAAAAAAAAAAAATAGACATAGAGGCTCAAATAAAAGGAAAATATGCTCTGCTTAGGTATTGAGCATACCATATGTGACTTTTGAATATCACAAAAGTTTTTTTTTGAACAGTTTGGCAGGCATCTCTCTTCTACGGATGCAGAGATTATCAGATAGTTTTAAAAAAATATCGGAAAGGAGGATCAGAAGGAGACACATTTCGAGGAAAGAACAGAACCTGCCTACAAAATGAGGTTTTCCCTTAAAGAAAGATAGATTAGTCACATTACCTAGAGGCATTTTTTGCAAAATTGCTTACGCTTTCATCTAGTTCACATATTATTATTACTTTCCTTTTCTTAGCTGCTCCCATTTCCAATTAAAAACATATTCTTCCTTCAGAAAGGAGAAAATGCGGCCAAAGTTATTTTAATATAGAAATATGCAGCACAAATTTCATCGAATGGTTCCAAACCGCGTGTCATTTCAGACATTGGTTTCAACACAGGCCGACGTATTTGTTGAGGTAAACTGACCACCATCTACTCAGGAACTATGTGGGTAGACCAAATCGCCTTCTTTATATCAAACGTTTGTGTAGAAAAGTACTTTTCAGACGGTACCTACTACAGGTTCAAATGTAGGGGACGTCCTCAAAGAGGAGGTCCAGTGAAACCTATAATTTAGGTTTTCAGTATCTGAGCTATCCGTCAGCCGATCCGATTGTGCGTGCCTCAAGTGGACGAAGAGCAGGTACAAAATATCAACATTTTAACCTAGATCAATGGAAGGGATAATTTTAAGCTAACGAGTGGTAGCCGTTAAATCAGTTTTAGTCCAGTGCGGTGTAGTACAAGAATAGGTATTCCTGCAAGGACTGATTGAAACCGCAGATCAATCAAAATACCGAAAAAGAAAGGTAGAATTAATTTATAATAACGTGTTTGTGCGAAATGTTATTTGCTGAATCAGAAAGAATGGATGGTTCACCGATTCAGACGACCTGGATTCGTGCTGATGCCTGAGTTGCAACGTCAAGTCACGAGGTGTCGTGAGAAAACCGGGCTTTTACTGGAGAAGTTTTGAACCCTATGACCCGGCTGTGCCATCCGGATCGTGTGGAGCCTCCTTACATGGTATCCTTCCCAGCCGGCACTACATTCTGATGAACATTCGAAAGACAGTCTTTGCCTTGAATGTGGTTCCAGATACCATCTTGCCGACCCTCCTGCAAAATGTTTTTCACCTGGGTGATTTTGAAAAGAGCGAAGCTATATGTCAAAGGTCTACAAGCTTCCTCCCCGGCTTCTGCACAGGAAAAGACCTGCCATATTCCTTGGCTTAAGGCATTTTAGGACCCATAGTGAAGAATCTATTCGAAATGCCTATCAGATTCAAGTAATTTTGGATCGTCCTGGCTACGAGGTGGGTTCAGATACTCCCGACACCTGAATCAGCCTTGACTGTTTTTGTACCTCAACCAATGCATTCTTCTCCACCATCACCTGTGATTGTCCATCTGTCATCATCAGCACCAATTCATTAATACCATCTGAACCTGTATGTCTACACCTGAACCTGTAACAGCCTCTCCTGCATCTGAATCTATTTTTACCCTTCCTCCACTGCACCAGTTGTATCTCCCTTTCAGCCTGTATTTAATCAGCTTCTTTAAGCCAGAGACTACTATATCGTACTGAACTGGCCCTGACGGATGGCCAAGTGTTGTTAATGTTTGCCATTTTCTTGGTTTTCCGATCGATGTTTGATGAATACTCGAACGCAGAGATTCTACAACTCCAAAAAACAGCGTACCAACGAACTAGGTACTTCACATTTCCGCCCTATTTTGCGAAAGGTTGTGTCCTTTTTGTGAATTTCGTGCAGCCTTGTACCCAAATAAGACGTCCATGCAAAAAGAAGCAATTGTGATGTAGCCAAACAAAACTTGTCAGATTGAGTTCAAAACCTATCTTACCTATAAGTTTGATCTAGCAAAATTATCTGCCGTAAAAACCTTTTTTTAAATGTATATAAATACTTGTAATTTTTTAGAAATAAATGATAATTACCTTAAACTTGACATTTTTGTCACTTCATCGAATAAGCTTTTAAATCTGTAACTCTTTAAATTCTTTATTTGTGATGGTCTAGAATTAATCTGAAGTACTTCTGAACGGCTCAAAAACACGAAGGAATATCCTCTTAAATGTCTTTTTTTAAATAATATACCAAGAAAGATAGGCTTCAACTAAAGATTCCTAAAAAATATCGGCGTGTGGACCTATTGTCGCTTTGGAAATGGGTCGATAGCGTCGCGTCATGTGCAGATCGACTATCCACCTGGCACTTTGTTTGAACCCAGCACTTTGACGCTCCTTCTATGCGCTGGAAAAATGATCAATAGCTCGTTTTATAGGTTCTTTTAATTTGTTGATTTGACGTGGGATCCAGGTGTTGAATTACACACTTTCAGCTCAGTCGATCCCTAATATCACGGTACGTAAGAACGCGTTTCTTAAACATCGAATGCAGACCCTGTGCTGAAGTTGGTAGGAAATTTTTGTTTCACTAATTGGCGGTTGTATTTTATGAAATGATGGGGATGACTTAAATACATGGCGTATCATGTCCCCCAATAGTCGTGGTGCCGGGGCTGGAACCTCTATCAACAACGTGTAATTAGCGCAGATGACGTCTTCTTTCCGATCTGAAGGATATATAAGGCAGAGACATAGCAGCGGGTATTCAGATATTGACTCAGAAACTCCTCTGTCTCCGCCGTTCAGCATACCTCGTACTATTCTCTTGAAACTCACAGCAACCAGGAAACAACATGCCGATTTGAGTTGTCGGCACCATCCATTCGATGAAGTAATCCTCAGGGTAGCTGTCATCCCGTGGACAACCAGCAGCCTGCCCATGATGTCCAAAGATCAGAGGACCAACTGGTGCGTGTATGAATTCCTGCACCTCCTCAGCAGATCCGGAAATGTATTCCATCTCCTTTCTATTTCTTGGTGGAAACTTGGATACCTGGCTTGCAGGGAGGATCGTCATCGTGAAAGGCGCAGTTGGCAATTAACAATCTTTCAGGCACTTGGACTGAAACCATAACCTGGATTCTCATCAATTAGGGACATTTTGACATGGCCTTGCTGAAAATCTGGCAGGCGTGCAAGTTCTAACCTTGGAATGCTCGATGGTCAAGAATATCTGGGCTGCCCAGAATATCTTAGCAGATGCAAACTATCACTTGAGAACTGGAAGGAAAAGTATATTTTCTTAAAAAAAAAAAAGGCCACGACTCAGGTCCCCTTTTTTTTTTTTCTGGCTGCACGTGAATCAAGATTGGAGTGCAATCATTTTGTGATTTACAGATAGCTGACGTGAAAAAAAATTTTGAGTGATTATTGTCTCGTTGCGTCCTTAGAATTATAATGGCCAGATTCTGATTTCAAGCCACTGAAAGCTCACTACACCTTCACAGAGGATGCATTTGCGTCAAGGCATTCCTAGTTTTACTCGAGCTCCTTCAACATACCTCCGCATTGCCTTCTTCTCATGCCAAAGTATTTTTCAGTGAACAACTGACTGCCGTTTGATACCTTGGCCCTCATCCTGAGCATGGATCAGTCCCGAAACGTTTGCTGGTGGTGCCCTCACTTGCCAGTAAACTGCCAAGGTTCTTCTACCCACCGGTGGTGCCGGGCTGCACCGCAGCTGCTTCCTCCCGAAGTGTGTCCTCGATAGTTTGTCATTTTGCATTCAGAACTGTAATCCACTGGATTGGGGATGGGGTGGTATCAGTCAAAGACACGCAGACAACAGGACCTCTTTGCTAAAATGTACCAGGTGTGTTGGTGGATCCTGCAATTCACAGACTTGTGACATTGTACCATCCTCACGACGACGTATGGAAACACTTCCCAATCTTGCATGGCGAGAACTGTAATTCACTCAATTTGCCTGCAGCAATGATAAGCAGGCAGATGATGGAATATAACACATACAGCTGATAAAGGGACCGAGTCATTGGGTCCCCTTTTTCATCCTCAATGTGCCAAAGGTTGAATGTTAAAACTTGTGAAAACTTGTAGGTTGTACAATCTTGTATGCTATAAGCTTTTTTGTTCTTTTACTATGGTACTCAAACAGCCAATCTCGGTTGCGTCTGGATGACTTATAGTGTTCTTGAAAAAAATTTTCTGCTGAACACAGCACAATAGCATTTTAATTTTACCATCAAACACATATTTCGTTGTTTGCTGGACAGTTCAACATGAAGTAAGGTTTAAAAATAGAAATATACGGAAAATCTTGTAAAATAGGAGTTTAAAGGAGAAGAAGCAGCTCCCAAAGGACCTGATAAGTTGGGATATTTCCTACACAAATGTCTGAGATGAAAATGTACAAGTAGATCTAATGAGTGTTCGAGTTTAAGACATGTAAGAACGGATATAATAAAAGAATAATGAATTGAATATTATGAGCAGAAACTATATCTTACCAATATATTGCAAAAGTAAAAGTGCATCATTAATATTTTGAAAATCTCCGATGTGATCTACATATGAAAGTTTGTTCAATTAAATTTTTTGTCCAATCTAGTCTCGTCTCATTTTAATTATATTTGACATAACATACCCAAGAGTGTTAACTGGGTAAAATCTACCAATACGCTTCAATTTGGGTCATTTTACCCAATTTGTATTCTGAATATAAATTGATGAAGTTGTTGAAGGTGTCTGTGCAACTAGATTTTTTTGAATTATGAGGTAGGGAGAAACAAATCTATTATCTTCAAATATCAAAGTGGACAACAGTTTAAAGACTGTATTCACTTGACTTGAATATTATTTTCTATACATATAATAATTAGTGGCAAGGTATACCATTCACGGTTGCTGTGCTGAAACTGTGACTCCTGTGATTTGGTTTTACCAGTTCAGTTTGGATGCCGCGGTAGCCTAGCATTTCCATAATGGCAAACTCAATAGCATTTTGGCGTGCTACCTTCGGGCCCTCCTTTACAACGAGAGATCGCCTGTACCGCACCATTCTGATTCAATGTGACCCCCGGTCCTACTTTGGTGGGCTGGCAATTTGAAGAGTACTTAGCACCTGTTTCGTCCCTCGTTACTTCTGAATCATTCCAAAAGTCAGTGGTCATCGCCATTAACTCGTATTTCCTTTAAGTAGTGCGTTAATAAACAATCAAAATGCTGAATTTTCGTAATGGAATGTTGGAAAACTAACGACAGGGGCGCTAGGTGCCAGGTGTGGAAAAAAAAAGAGAAGACTTTTTGTTGATTCTGAGGAGAGAGGGGCTTTGTTGGCAAGTTATGTTAGTAGAATTTGTCCACATAAATTAAAGTTGTATTTAATTATAGTTTATGTTTGTTTGCCTTAAGCATCAACGGTGAAATTAAATAAATTGCTGTCATTCGATTGATTTTATTTGACTTTGTTGGATTGTTCGAACTTCAGCATCCTGCCCTGAGTGGAAGCGAAGTAAATGAGGTCTGACAGGTAAAAGGCTTTTAATTTCTTTATATACGGATACTGGTTAATCATGGAACTTTTCCATTAGAGCTATACCATTGCAACAATATTCATCAGTTGTCCCAGTTGTACATTTTATTTGTATTCTTATTCTTAAATTCGTGAAGGATTGAATCCAGAAATTGCTCTTTTTTCTTGTTTTCATTATCTGAAACCGGAACAAAAAGTTTAACATATAGTAATAGTTCAGCTTTCAGTCTTGTATCGTAGAAAGAAACTCATAAAATTCGTTCGTTCTCATCATCGTTCCTTTTCTCTCTTTTTATATTAAAGTGCATATAATTCTCTAAAATATGCTCCAACGGTTTGCAAAAAAAAATTATTCGTTGTTTTATATTGCCAGAATTCATAATGAATAAAACATCCCATCACAATATTAAAACCGAATGTATTTTATTTAGCTAAAGCAATAAATAAATATTTTTATTTGCTTCATGTTTTAATAGTTACCAATTAGATTGGTTCGGAACTTACCTTTACTTCAGAGATTTACTTTCAAAAAATAAATTTTTTTAATATGGTTTTAAAACCATCATTGGTTTCAATAGTGACATTTTTCAGTATCATCATTTTAGCCTGGCTCAGATATAAGCATTATTTTCTCTTTCGATTTCATTCATCCCTGATTATTATATATATAAAATTGGTAGAAAATGGCAATCTTTAGGAGTTTAAAGACACCTAACTGATGGAGAGTGCTCTCTATTAAGAAAAATAAACACCATTCTTTTCTTTGTTTTCTTCATAAAATTTCTAATGAAAAACAAACTAAATTAAGGGAATATCATTTATATTACAAATGTTGTTTAAAATCGGTATGTAATCACTAGATGTGTAGCATTAGCAAATATCTTAGTCATATCTCTCAAAAATAAATATTTCAGTAAAATACTCTTTTAAATAATTTGTAGAAAATTTTATCTACAGTAAATGTATTAATTGAAACAATAATATTTTCATTGACCTGAAAATTTTAAGGATTTAAAAAAATAAATAATCAGGGAGTTATTGTTACTAAAATTTTAAACTGGATAAGTAAGTCAAATAATATTTATAATAGTTTTATTATAGTATCCACGAAACTTTAAAAATATAACTGACTACATAGATTGAACTTGGCTTCTAAAATTAGCTATGAATTAACAAATCTAGAAAAAATTAATTTGAGACATTAGAAGAAAAATCAACATATTTGGTTTTGAAAAAAAAAAAAAAAAGAAAAGAAAAGAAAAAGAAAGAAATATTTCATCCAGCACACCAATTTTCAGTAAATAAATTTTTTATTTTCAATCAGTAAAATCCACAAAAATAAAATTAATTTAATAATATTGTTGGTTTAGTACAAAGAAATTCGCATTTTATTTCATTTTAAGAAAATTAGTTGATTATTAAAGTCTTATTCCGCTTCGCCAGTAACGCGCAAAACTGGTTGTATATTTCTATAGACGAGAGTGATATATTATTCTAAATACTACAAAGTGTGTTTTTCAGAGAGTACCGTTTTTTGAATATGGGAATCTTGCAGCACTACTTTCGCCATTCCGCGCAGGTGCCGAGTAACCACATGCGTTGGGTTAATCACAGACGCCAGCACAGAAGCATTCGTCGTGTTTAGATCTGTTTGAGAGTCCATTTCAAATCCTCACAAGACTTAAAATGGCGCCGAATGTGAAATACTCGATCCAATTCGTTTTTCCTGCATACTAAAATTGTAGAAACTGCCGAAAATCATCAGCAGATTAACGAAGTGTATGAAGAAATACTTTGACCTTCTGTAAGGAAATAGATTAATTTTAAAGGTCATCCTACTGATGAAATACACCATCATGTGACACAAAAAAATCACGGACGTTGATGCGAATGTTCGAAAATGGACTCTCGTCGGTTCGTCTTCTTTCGACGAGTTTCAATATTCTTCTTCATGACATTGTGGCAGAGATCATTACCCGTCTTTGCGTTCACCTGATGGGTATCGAAAATGAAGTAATCAAAACCAATAGGGTAGGCTGTGCTTTCACTTATCCATAACGACACAATAATAAAGCTGAAGAGTTTTGGCAAATTGTCATTGAAGAAAAAACGTAGGTGACTGGTTCATAAGATAAAGTATTAAAACTGTGAGAGATAGGTAACACATCAATCAATAACTCCCGAGACTAACATTGAAAACAACATTTTTGTAATTTTTTTATTATCAACATAACACCTTTTGTTATCACCTTTTAGGGTTTACATCATTCAACGCTTTTCCGATCTTTTTTTCGACCGAAATCTTTTGTTGCGAGTAAATAGCAAATACATACTTTCTAGTCATCGACTTCGTTGCTTTTTTTTGTTCATCGCAAAATATCGCGCCTTACTTGGAAAAAAACCTTTTCATACTCGGATTTTCATGAAGGATAGAACATACGCTTCTGTGATATCTGTGTCATCTCAAGCAATCTCTGAGCTTCTACTTACGATCTTTCTTAAATTTTGTTCACTTCATACATTTTCGGTGTAACGGCTTCCAATGATCTGCCAGGCGGTCCGTCGTCATTTGTTCTAGTTGTGACCACGTTTCGTAACTCGGCAACCACCGACAAATGGTTTTGATGGACAAGGGTGGAACATTTTCAATCCGTTGTTTCGCTTGCAGGTGTTTTACCATTAAAACAGATGTTTTATCGAACACGAAACTCGGTTTTTTCCATTTTAAACCAACTACAAAACGACTTTGCAACTCGCGCTCGCTGTTCTGGTCTGATCGGCTTAAAATTTTGACACGTTTCCAGTAAGGTTAGTACTCTACGAAGACCTGGTACTGGTTTACTACGAGCGCCATCTCTGGGTTACGTCTCGAGTTATTGATTGATGTGTTAAGTGATGTTTGCTTGAATTTCAGATGTGGTATCATTGTACTATAACTATGATCAAATATTTATTACGTTGTCGTTGAATCTAAGATCTAATCGTATGTTTGGAAATCTTTAGCACTAGTATAAGCTCTGTTTGGCGGCCAACGTTACTGCTTCTCTTCGCGAAAAGGATTCGAATTGTGGCCTGTGTGTGTGTCAAAACGGCCGTGTTATTGAATTGACCCAACAAGCTGGCAAATTTCTATCAGGATGGAATCTGATCGATTTATTTAATTAAAGTCTGTGGAAGAAACACGAGGGTTATTGGGGAAGGACCTCGAAATTTGCAGACCTCAATCGGTGTGATGACGACACCCGGGGCTGGAACTTCCTCTCTTAACTACACCATGCAAACGGGGGATTTTGGGCCACATTGATTTAATGTGTGCTTCAGTCAAGGCTACACGGCGAGACCTTTGAGTGGCATCAAAGTTTGAGCCACGGTTGACAAGAAACCCGCAGATAGCAAGTCACTGTCATGGCCACTACGCTCTGAAAGAATACAGAAGCTGGTTGTTTGGTATAATAAGTGCATTAATAATGAAGACAATTATATTTTGCAAAGAAACATATTGAAGTACAGATTTTTTTATAAAATAAATAGAAAAATTACATTTGATTTTTTTTAGAAAAAAAAAAATATGAAAACGGTACTTACTTAAAACACATTGATATATATTCAACAGAAATCTTATGTCTTTCACATATTTTCCAAAACTAGTATGAAACTGTACTTCTCTCAAAATTAGATCCCAGTTTCAAATGCAAAAAATGGTACTATCGTCGAGATAAAACCAACGATTTTTTATATGAATTGTAGAGTTTTTTTAGAAAAATTAACTGGCGATATTTGCCGTCTTATGGCTATGGTCCGCCTTCACTTGGACAACGTTCAACAAAAAAAAAAAAAAAAAAAAAAATCGCGCCACGTGGTCGGAGAAATTTCAAACTGTATTATTAAAAAAAAATGAAATAGTAGATAAAGCTTGACTGCAAATCTCTAAATATTGCATTGAGCAAATAGAACAGTTCCCAAAGTTTGACTCTAGCTTGATGGGAAGTTATTTAGTGTGATCAATTTGGTGATACACACACGAATAGACACAAAATTAAAATAAATAAAAACATTGTAAATAATTCGAAATAAAACCAACGTTTTTATATGGTGGCAAAGTTTAGTAAAAAAATTATTAAAATATTAGTTAAAACTGGTCGCAAAATATCTAAATGTTAGAATTGTTAGGCAAATAAGAACGGTTCCCCAAAATTTCAGAGTTAAATTGTAGCCACCGTAAACCCGTAAAGTAGTACCTTCGCTCGCTGGCAAGCAGCGCAAACATTGCTGCTTGTATGCTGTCGTAGCCTTTGTAAAGCTGGCATTGCCGCCGCTGCTCCAGTAGCAGCGCCGGCAAAATGCAAAATTCGCCAGTAAAGCGAAATGGCCATGCCATACTGCGCAAAGCGACAGAAAAATTTCTGGCAAATTTTTCACTTTATTCCAAAAATTAGTGTATGTTTTTTTTCATAGTATGGATATAAATAATATTTTTAAGTTCACCTACGAGAAAATAACTTACTACAAATTTCGCAACTATGAGGTTTTTCCTTAGTATGAATGAGCAAATGTGTTTTTAAGTGACACCTTTGAGAGAATGCCTTACTGCAAATGTCGCATGCATGAGGCTTTTCATTAAATCCATGAATACTTAAATGCATTCTTAAGTCCCCAATTCGAGAGAATGTCTTTTTGCAAATTTCGCAAACATGAGGCTTTTCATAAGTATGACTACACCAAATAATGTTTTGAAGTGGCACCTTTGAGAGAAAGCCTTACTGCAAATATCGCATACATGAGGCTTTTCATTAGTATGAATACGCAAATGTCTTTTGAAGTCCCCAATACGAGAGAATGTCTTATTGCATATTTCGCAAATATGAGGCTTTTCATTAGTATGGATACTCAAATGTCTTTTTAAATCAAAATTACGAGCAAACGCCTTATTGCAAATTTCGCAAGCATAAGGTTTTTCCTTAGTATGAATAAAATAATGAATCTTTAAACGATCCTTGCGAGAGAAAGCCTTCTTGCAAATTTCACATGCATAAGGTTTCTCCTCGGTATGAATACGCAAATGAATTTTTAAATGACCTCTATGAGTGAAAGCTTTCATACAAATTTCGCAAATATGAGGTTTTTCCTTTGTATGGATACTCAAATGACTTTTTAATCCACCACTCTGAGAGAAAGACTTATTGCAAATTCCACAAATATGAGGTTTTTCCTCGGTATGAATCAGCAAATGTTTCTTTAAAGCATTACTTCGAGAAAAAGCCTTATTGCAAACTTCGCAAACATGAGGTTTTTCTTTAGTATGGACTATCAGATGACTTTTTAAGGCCCATCTCCGAGAAAACTCTTTACCGCAAATTTCACAAACATGAGGCATATTTTCAGTATGAAAATGTAAATTTGTTATAAAATGACAAATACTTTGAAGACTCTAAATCGAAAAAGTTTTTTCTGCATGTATCGCAAATGTTTTTCTTTGGAATGAATTGATAAATGCCTCTATAAGTGTTTCTTGAAAGACAAAGTCCTTTGGCAAAACGACATTCAAATATTCTTTTCATTCATATTGATGAAGTAAATTTCCTTCAACCAGTCCTTTTTACCTAATTCTTGTCACTGTTCTTACAAAGATATAGACATTTTGAATGTCTAATAACAAGTATCACACGAGTAAGTTGCATCCGTTGGTAAAAGTAAACCTTTGGTGAGTAATGTAATCTTTCTTCACACCTGTGTTGAGTTTCCCTTCGATGTAAAAACATTAAATCCTAGTAGAGTAAAATAAAATTTCATTAACATAATTTTTTTTTATCTAAAAAAGATGTTAACCTTTTGAATAAAAATAATTTTTAAATGTGTAATCGTAAGAGTTAAAACAAATATCGTATAGATTAAATGAAAATATTCCTCAGAGACATTTTAAAAAGATCTTTTACTTTAATAATTAGAGAAGGTAAAAGTATCTAGATAAATAAAAAGGAACATTAAAAGTTTTTATATTAAGATATTGATTCTCTTCAAGGATATCATTCACAAAAAATGATTCATTATTTTCAAATAGGTTTGAGAAATTACCTTTCACTGTAAAGAAATTTTAATGTTTGTTCTTGCTCTGTGTGGTCTTTTTTTAATATTTTACCTTCTAATCTCCTGAAAAGAGAAAATAACAAACTGTCAATTTACTTAAGTTAATTAACAACCAAATACGAAAACATTAATATACGGAGAAACTAATGCTGTTTGGTTTGGTTATTTATTAACATCATACTAGAAGCAATATGAGGGTTTGGTTCAGTTGCTTTTATTTACGTCGCACCAGAAGCAACATCAGGGCTATTGGCAATGGACATCGTAATTTTGAACCTCGATCAAGTGACGAGGACGACATCTGACCTGACAATCCCATCCCCTAACTTCCACACCGTGCCACTGGGAGGGCATTGAACCACGACAGATTTAAAGTGCATCAGCCCCTCACGGCAGATCTTCAGTACAAGCAATACGAGGGCTATTGGTGACCAACCTCGTAATTATGAGTCTCGGTCAAGAAACGAGAAAGACACCTGAGCTGGCGCTTCTCTCTTTAAGCTTCCATATCGCGTGAAGAGAAGGATTTAGTTTTCACAGCCCTGGTTACACGGCAGGTCTTTAATGGTATCAAGGCTCGAACCTACGACTCGATGGAAAGCGCTGGCTTCGAGTCTGTGACTAAGACCACGAGGCTACCACGGACCGTGTTGAAACGTCAGATAGACGAAAAAATCCTCGTCTGATGTGGTTATGTTGTGGCAGGGCAAAGAGAGAAGGTTTTCATTAGTTTCTACCTGGCAAAAATTGAACAAAATAACGGCCTTGAATTTAAATTTATTCACTTGCAAATCTTAAAGCAAATAGATTTATATATAAAATCAGCATATTATTCCAAAAGCTCATTTTAAAAAAAAAAAAAAACCTAGATACCCACACCACATACATTTACCAAATTTTAAAAATCCCATCGTGGTTGGTTCATCAAACACATTTCTCTCTATTTATCCAGAAAGGGTAAAGAAACTGCAAAATCTGTTTGCGTTCAAAGAATTTGCTTTATCCTCGAGGGTGTAATATGATGATCGTAATATAATGGTTTTAATGAATTGCAAAAGGTAAGAGTTTTTCTCCATTGTAAGGAAATATTACAAGGAATGTTTTTTTTCCCCCTTTCACGATGGAAGAAAAAGAATTAAAAATCCTCATTTAATTCGCTGCTTTCTAATATGATATATTATCACAATGTGTGAAAATATTTTTCAACACATCGTTCAGTCTTTTATCAAATAATTTTTGTACAAAATACGCTTTTGAAAGAATTCGTGAAATAATTGAAAATAAGTGTTTGAAAATAATTACACTCAAAGTCATTCATAATCTTTTACATTTAATAAAAACTAAATTTCAAATTTAAATTTCCTTTTTTTTTAACTGTAACTTCATTTATAACGGCTCTTCATAATTCATCTGTATTGATTCCCAATAACTTAAAATTGTACCGATGCAAGAACTTCACAATCTAATGAAAGAGAAGAGACTTCAGGGGAAAAAAACTAATCACTTTATTGATGATTATTTTAATTAACGTTTTCCCTTAGTTATTCCTCAACACCACCCTGAATCTCAGAAAAGAATTAAAAAATAAAGTTCTATCTTACTAATTCACTCGTGCCGAGTGAGCAACTTCTAACATACTGGAGGTTCAAAAGCCATTTACCACTTACTCTGTCTTCTAACTCAGTTTTGTTTTCTGGTCTATAAAAAATATTTTTAAAAATCGGAGGAAAAAAGTAATTCCACAGAAGCATTCATTATTTTTTGCTCTTTCAGATACACTTTATTGCATTCAAATAGGTCGAATAGTAAAGATGTGAGAATTAAAGTCGTAATTCCATAGGATTAACATTACGTCCACGAAATTAAAATGGCGGGTAGACGGGAGCCTTAATGCAAAGCATACGCTGGTAGCGGCACCTACAATGTATTTAAATGAAGAAATTGTAAAGCAGGTTTATCATATATAAATTGCACCTGAACTTCGCCTAGAGAAAAGGTGTTGTGATGTCTCGTGAAAGGAGAGATGCTTAACAGTACGTTTGTAGCTTACCGAGATTGCACATCGTATTACAATATTGATGGTCAAGATTCCATGACTATCTGCAGCATTGGAATCGATGGGTTATGGATGGTCATACAGAACGCCGTGTAAGTTCTAAACGGCCCGCTATCACTAACAGCCGAGAAGCACCACATGGCCTTAATGAATCGTACAGCTCCAAGGCAAGAAATGGGATCGTTTGCAAAACAACGTGCAGTCTGCATAGAATTCGACGACTTTTCAGCAGTATGGACTGTCAGCTAGACGACTATGGCTACGCCCCCGTCACCACAGTCGAGAAACTGCGGTATTGTATTGAAGCTGCACGGGCAACTCTACCTTTTCGCTTGTTATTTCCACTAGAGTTACTTATCCAATAAATGTAATCTTGTTATTTGCATTTCTTCCTCGTGTAGCAATTTTAATAGCCAGTAGTGTAATAAATTTAGAGAAGTTTAATTTGAAATAATTTTCGATGCTAAAAATATGACATTTTTTGACATTAAAAAATATCCCATTTAAACAAAAAAGGGTGTAAGTAAATAAATTTTTGTTTTGCATTCATTAAAATTATTTCTCGTTGAAAAATATTACAAAACAAAAGAAATCCTCGAGATGAATAAGGCCGGTCATGATGTTCGCCAACTTTACCGTCGGAGTAAAATAATAGAAAAGTAATGTATAATTAGTAATTTGTCCTCGGAAGCATACATCTTTATTGCACTATTTTTTAAGGAACTCATAATTTTAGATTAGATCTACATTTTGTTAACATTTAGACTTCTCTAGTGGTTTTCTCTTTCGTTCTTTTGGTATTCCAAATGCCTTCTTCGATTTCAACTGTTGATCATTATAAAACAAAATTTTTAATTGTATAGTAATAAAAATCACGCATAGTATTTGGATCCATTTAATAATTCAACCCATCACTCAGCGATATGATACAAGGGCCGTTTTTATTTCCCTAACTCCGATGGATCATAAAAAGACAAGAATACAGAACTATTTGAATTTGTTACCATAAGTTATGTACAAACAAGGTTGCTTTTCAACGTAATCGCCGAGAACATTCAAATATTTGTCATTTCGGGGGAAGATGTTTCCGATATCCTCTTCGAGAACGTGATGAAACATGAACATACATTTTGTTTCAAAGCTTTTCATTGTTTTGGAAGCTTCGACTTTTAGCTTTCAATTCAAGAAAAAATTAAAATCTTTCTGTACTATTTTACGGACATACGATGGATGATCAAACATATTCCATTAAAACTACTCCAGAAGCTGTTGGGTTACAGCAGCACCGTGAGGATGGGTGTTGTCATGAATGAGGATAACAGAAATCAGCATACCTCCGAGGCTCTTCGGAGTCGTCGTAAAGTATGACAATAAATAACTACATTGATCATAGTTCCTGGTTCCATAAACTCAACATGCAAGTCCCAAAGACCCACTGTCATAACCTTCTTGCCGTTGAAAGTTTGTTTGAATATACTGGCATCCTCATCCCCTTCAATCGTAATTGTCGTTTCGCCCGTCTTTAAATTGTCTACCCCATTCAAGCACAACACGGACAACAAAGCTTTCACCCAGAAGCGTCTCATTTTTCGGTTGAATTTGCAGCATTTTTTCTTTTCTGCTTGAAGAAAGCGAATTACATTACGCAACTCGCACTCGGCGGGAGCATCAATTGTACCATCTATGTTTACGCGCCTAGAGCTCCGCTTAAACCGATGAGATGCGTCGCAAATAGCATGTTATATTTCTAAAAATGCGCATTCCTACACCCCAAACACCTGTCTGGTTGTTTGGCAGCTCGATAAGAGGTTGAAAAAAAAAACGATCCTTATATTTCAGAGATACATTAAAAATTACACCGCAAAGAGATCAAAAAGTTTTGATCTCTTTGGTGGTTTAATTTAAAATCCCATGTCTCAAAAAGATTGACTTAAAATTCAAATATCAGTAGAAATTTTTCAAAATCATATTTTAAAGCTAAAGGAATAATTTAAATTTTTATGAAAAAAAAAGGACAGTAAATTTTAATAATGCAAAGAGACATTTTTTTACTTGTCAAGAAATAACACTACACAAGTAAAAGTAAATAAATAATAATTCATGCTAATGAATTTCATATGAACTACACTCAAGTTAGAGATAACATTTTAATTCTTTGTCCTTTTATAGACTACAAGTTATAGCATAACATCAGCTGGCTTTCAGCAACATCTTTATTGAGCTATGCAAGAGCCACTGGAGTTAGATCTTGCAAAGAAAAAAGTTTCAGCTGTTACCCACACTTCCAATTTTCATACCAAAGCTTTTCTGGACATTAATAAACTTTCCGAAATTGTAGCACAAACCTTTAGTTTGTTCCTCACTCTTCTAACTTTCAAAACACGCCAGGCGAGGGATACTGCTTCATGTAGTTAGAGAAGTGGGGAAAGAACAATCAGCAGAATCTCCCAATTTCAGTTTCCATGCTAATTGCTGTTCTTCCAACTAAAGGATTCATCAAATTGCTCTATATTCATTTCTAATTTGTTATTTAACTCAATGTAGTCATTGCTTAAAAGTAACTAAAGACCATCATGTGGAAAGGTTGATGCACGTTAACTTCTCTAGGTTCAAATTCTTCATGTGGGCGTGATGTGGAAGTTACAATATTGGGCTGCCAGATTTCACATCATTCGAAAGAGGTTCAGAATTATGAGGTGCATAGCCAAAAACACAGATAAGCAAAACAAAGAATGGGATATATTTAGCATAAAAAAGGGGTGAAAAAGAATAAAGAAACAAGATCAATTCTACTTTTCTCTCATTGTATCCGATGATATCCATTGGTTAATACTGAGTGACATAGTCTAAGTTCTCCACAAGTAATTTGCAAAAGTTGTGGAATAAAGAAATAAATCACCAATTCAATATAAGGGAACTGAAATTTTCAAAAAACAAAGGAACTTTGGGGATTGTATTGTATATATAAGCATTAATCTTTTTTTTTTATCATTATATACACATATATAACTGTCGAAGTGAAAGAAAGGTATACTATATCCATTTCATGACATTACCCAGCTGTTTTATTCATTTTTACTTGAGACAACAAGAGCAAATCAAAATCATTTGTCAAATCTGCATGAAAAAATGTACACCTCTTTTGTCTACTTTAGTTAAAATATAAGGATTGTTAAATTATACATTAAAAAAGAAATACATTACATGCAAAAATTTCATTCCACCTACCTGAAATGTTTTAAATAAATTTCATTCAAAAGTACTGATTTTTATACAAAAACTTAACATTTCAGAAAATCCTTTCATACCTTAAGGGTTTTGTTTTCACAATAATTAGAAACACTGATATGAAACAGAAGTTAAAAGAAATGTATTAAAAAAAAAGAGAGATGATTTTTTTAGCCATTAACAATTTGAAACTTATGTTTCATTCAAAATAATGGAAATTAGAAAAGATAAGCAGGAAGCTTTTGTTCTAATGTAATGTCAATAATTTTATAAAATCAAAATAATTTCAGTTTAAATTAAAGATTTCAATTAATCATCATTTCCATTAAAAGCATAGGTTTATGATTAATCATTTATTGATGTCACATAAGAGGAAATAAAAAAAAATGAATTGGCAACAATTTTAATCATCATAAAATTACGTGTATAACACTAGAAAAGGCAACTAGCTCTTTACTTCTATTGGCCTATATAAATTTTAAATATTTATTCATTACAGATTACTAATAGTCCTATACCAAGGCCTTTTTTAATTTATAATCATCAGTAAATATTTAGAATTTCGTTTCCATGAGTTAAACATGTTCAGTTCAAATATTCTATATTAGATATATCAGAAGATGGAAACCTTCTTTCAGTGAGGTTTTAGAAACATAGATTGAAACAGCTTAACTAAGGGCCACATCACAATTGAATCAAATGAAGCCCATGTAACTCAAATATAGCTTGCATCATGTATACAATTTAAATTCATCTCATTGCACCCAGTCAACCTAATAACTAGGAAGTGACTCATTCTAATTATTGACATTTTCTAAGAAAACAAAGTTTCTAATCTTTATACACATATGTTTCAGAAAATAGCTTCCAATAATTTAATTTGTAATAAGCAATGACACAAAAAAATTATGCTTTTCGGGTTTCATAGATTCATTTTCTGGTTTATATTTTTAATTAGTGCTAACAGTTTCTATTCAATTAAAGCTCATTCATTTGGTAGAAAGTTAAAGGATGGTTGATGTGTTTATTGTTCAAATATGAAAAGAGATAATGCATATTAATAGAGATACAGAGTATTTTTCAAATAAAGAACATAAAATGGCTTTTGTTCTGACATATAATTATTAAAATAATTCTTACATTCCATTGCAAAAAAAAAAAAAAAAAAAGAAAGAAAGAAAAGAAAATAACTTAATTTTCAAAATGTAATAAGAATCTTCCAGAACAGAAATTTCTCATATAAAAATCCAGCAGCAAGAAAAGTTGAAACAACAGTGTTATTCACATCATAAATAGAAAATAATTTTAAAAAAAAAAATGATTTTTTTTTCAAGAAAAACCTGCAAAAAAATATGAGCCCAAAAATTACATTGAAACTCTTAGAAATGATTTAAAAATGAATGATAAATACAACAATACAATGAATGATAAATATAATGAAATAAATATAACAATACAACATCAAATTCAGTTAGAAATATATTTCTTTGATATTTTAAATAAGTATAAAGTTTATTGCATGGAAATTGTGAATAAGAATGTGGGCTGTTTTGGATACAATAAAACTTTAAGAAATGAATAGAACACATGGATATTGCATTAACAGACAATGACACGAATGCCAGGGCCCTGTTACATGTATTTTTCTTGAATTTCAAAGTTTATTCTATGAAAAAACAATTAGTTTATAATCATAATACATACAGCCAAATCAAGAGTATTTGCATTAAATTTAAACCCTTATTTAAATTTAATGAGTGAGATGAAGTTTACAATTAAAGTGAATTATTAGGTAGCCCTTGTCGCTGGCGATTTTTTTTATGGAAATATGATTTCTCAATCTGGTAACCCTAATAGCTTTTCTTTCAGGAAATTTTCAATGTAAGTCCCTTTTTCTATTTGACTGCTATTCCGCCAAAGTGGCAGACCTTTTCTGAGAGAAATTGAAACAATATTTTAAAAATATTTCACATTTTTTTTTAATCATTATTTTTTCAAATAATTTATTGTTCTATATGACAGTTGAATGCCTTGGAGTATTCCTTAAATTGCTCTATTAAGTATATCTGAAAAGTATGATATACATTTTTGTTATGTTTTGAAACAAAAGGGCAAAATGCATGTTTTACAATGGTACATGAATAAAGATTTTATTTTTAAAAAAGTTGATTGCCCAGTTTCCAAGAATTGCATTCAATTTTCAAAGAATAAATGAATTTTTCCCTTTCAGAGAAGCAATTCTTAAAAGACATTTTTTTTTTAATTAATTGAAATCTTATGCAATATATTTGTTTATTTTACAGTTTTAATATTACGGGCTCTTGCTTGTAAATGGCACTAAATACAGTGATGTTATCATATTTTTGTTTATTCATGAACTATTCCAATAAGATAAGAATTCTGCAATGGATTGCTGGTACCAGATACAAAAGTAGAGAGCTCTGCCTATAGATAATGTGATCAAAAATATGTCTAAAAATATCATTGTTATTTTCTTATTTTTGTCAGAATGCTAAAGGCATTTAATTTAATAAAGCAAAAATAAGTAAGTGAGGAAAGTTAATTTAAATTATCTTTTCTTCTTTTATAACATATACATTACAAAACAATTTTAATACATAACAATTATTTCTGAGTTATAAATAATATTTTATCTAAAATTATAGATGACATTTATAGTTATAATTATACAATATAATAAAAATTTTAATTATTAATAATTATAAATATATGCTATTATTTGGAAGGATATTCAAGTATTATTCAGATGCATCTGACAATATTCAATCGCATCTGAATATTATTAATTTGGGATATTATTTAGATACAAAAAATTATAAAAATAAGTGGATTGTAATTTTTTTACCATAACAATAAAAAAAATTTCACTTCAGAAATAATTGGCACTGATATGCATGGTAACTGGTACAGTATGGAGCATGATTATATTAATTATATTCAATTGGTTAAGAGAAATATTATAACAATATGTTCATGCCACTAGTAGAGGAGGTACTTTTCCTAAACATATTAGCTCAAAAGGTGCAATCATACCCTCACTTCACTAGTTTACATTCAGCATAGATCTGACACTAATGAGGCGGGAAAGAACGAGAATCTCTTGCATTTGCCAAGTGCAGAATTGCAAGCTAAAACTATATGAAACAAACAGTCCAGCATTGAAATATTAAAAATATTTTAAGTACAAAAATACTTATTATAAAAATATATTACATTCATTCAAAATACATTTAAAGAAATTTAAAATTGTACCTTAATTGCATGTAAACAATAAATGATGTGTAACTGATACATTATTCTAAATACAGTATAAAATGTAAACAGTAAATCAAAATTTGTATAATTATAACCCAGTAATATTTTTCAGAATGTAAGAAATTACCCTGAGCTTTGAAGAGTTCACATATCCATAATTCTCATGCCATGTACATGATATATTCATTTGTTTAAATATCAATTAACTGTCATAATATATAAATATACACAGTCATCATGCATAATTATAAATTATTAAAATTACATAATTCTAAACATCAATAAAAACCATTAAAACTAATTGTAATTATTCATAATTAAATATACATAACATTCTTATTTAATTGCAATTTACATCTAAGAATCGCTTTTGTTTCAATTTACAGTTCACTTTTGATGTCACCATGACTTCTTTCTTATGAATTGCTGCCTGGTTACTTTTTTCTAATTTGCCATGTTTTTGCTAAAACACCAAAGGCTATTTAATACATTACTTACCCTGAGATTATTAGATACAAAAACTGAATTTTATTTTTTATATTTTAAATCTGACTAAGCATATAGTTAATCAGTTTAAGCATATTTTATATTTTAAATCTGATTAAACAAGTCAGTAAACAAAAATTAATATTTTTCTTTGCAAATTCAATAAAACAATCCCATGATAAAAATAAATCGATACAAGCAGATTTTTTTTTTATCATTTTAGTTGCAGCTTTGCAAAACTACATGACAAATTAAACTTAGAGGGCAGATAATTAAAGGTTTACTGTGTTCATAAATTGACCAAATATCTATGGCAATTAATTTCTTGCACGTTATTAGCAAAAAGTTTATTTTAATTTTTTTTAATATTTCAATAATAATAATTTTACTATTAAAAAGATGAAGAATGGTTAATGTTTCTTTAACATTTAATATAAATTTCATATAAATGATTGTTGATAACACGCGAGTCCCATTTTCCATACCTTGGTTGTTGTTTTTTTAAATATATCGATTTAGAGATAAAAAATATTGCAAGAATGGCTGCAATGGAAAATGAAGTTTTAAGGATTAAATAATCAATCACAACTCTGATGTTTAATTTGGTCATTTCTTCCTATTTTTCCTCTAGAATTTTGGTGCTGTTCTAGATTTTCTTGCAACATTACGAATGTGTTTTTAAGACTATTTACTTACAACAGTAAAGCTATAGCAAGTGGTATGTCATTTTATCCTCTGAATATGCTTATGACCAAATAATAATGACAATAATGAATGACAAAATTAAAGCTGATCTGCATATGCTTATGAAGCAGCAGGTTGCCAACTCAAATGTAAATTTTTTTCATTTGACTAAGATTCAAAAAGATATGGTTGGATAGAGGATTCAGTACCCAAAAAAATACTTTCAGCCCTACAAGTTAGTAAGGATGTAAGAAGTATATTATAATAATCATGATAATCAAAGTTAAGTAATTTGTAAGAAAATTTGGTACTTTTCCATTTCTACATCGCAAATATCACCAAGCAAACTTTATTGTCGACAACACACAGTATACACATAATACGTTTATTGTCAGTTGTATCAATTTCGGAGACTTTCTTGCCAGTGCCGGCGAAATGGAAAAGTAACAAAAATTTTATCTTCGACTACAGTGCTAAATGGAACAACTATAGTTGGATAGCGTATGAAACAAATTTATTTTTAAAAGGCATTTTTAATTGTTAGAGTCATTTTTATGTCCACTCCCCTAAGATGCTTATACAGAATTTTATGATGAAATTACATTCATATTTGTACGTTTTCTTATCCTTGCATATTAAAATTTTTTAATTTAAAAAACATAAAAGTTGCTGATTAGGATTTAAATGTCTTGAATATTGGAGTACTTAATTAAGTGGTGTTGAGTTTTTGGGGATGAAATCTCACTAAAAGATATCATTGCAACTGTGAACTTATCACATAAAAATGGTCAGCTGAGGTATTCATTACACTAAAATGGAAACAAAACATGACATTATGCAATGAGAATGAAGATATTAAATGAAATTAACGATTACAAACATTTAAAAAAATAAAAAATTTTACCAGAATGAATGAAATAAAGTACAATAAAACTTACGTAATTCAATAAAGGCACGGTAACATCGCAACTTCTCAAACCTGAAAAACAGATTTACTTGAAATAATTTATAAATTTTAGCATAGAATAGTAAATTAAAAATGCACCAAAGTTTTAAAGTTTTGCGACTCTCAGAATAAAATTAGACTTAAGTGGACTTGTAACACACATTTATTATACAAAATAAAATTCTTCATAAATCAATAAATTTCGCACATTTGGATATCTTGATTGCTTAAAAGTATTATCTTAAAAACGCCGTGATTGCTTGGTCCAATAAAATATACACAAACATAGATTATATTATTTACGTCAAATTCTATTCCTCCCTCCAAAACTTTTAAAACACAAACATTTTTAATATACAATAAAGATGCCACCTTGTCAAAACATAATGTAGCTTAACAAACGATTCAGTGTAAAATTTCATATCATTATTAAAATATTAGCATTATAAAAATTTAAATACTGTCGTTCCAGAACTAAATTTATTTCATGTTTTTTTGCGGCATGATTTGAGAATGGTAAGTTTTCTATCACACATTAGATGGGAAGCCCAAGTCTGCGTCTACGATATTCATGTACTTAAGGATTCCTTCGAGTGATTCCGAAAGTAAGAATCGATCAAAGCTCACTAGCGTCTGCGCATCGCAGGGATTGGAGGAATTTCCCAGGATTTTCTGGTTGGGTGCTTCCGCAATTAGGAACTTACGATTGCACTGTAAGAGATAGTTCTCGAACTTTCTATGATATTGGTTGAGATTGTTATGAGAGCTGGCTATCATAATAGCGAGTTTTAACAATCAACCAGAGCTTTGTTTTCCGATCAGGCTTGTAAAATGTCCGATCACGAATCCGTAAATCGCTCTTGTGACGTATCATGGTTGGGAAGAGGTATATCGTTCCCTCGAAGTTGTTTCATGCAAAGATTTTAATGAATTAAAACATTTTTTTTAATATTTATTTATGGACTTAAAAAGAATTTTTTGAATTTCCAACATGAAGAATGTGATTCTTTTAAAAATGAATTAAGAAAGATAAAGAATAATGAGAAAAACAGCAGAATGGAAACCTATATGGAATAATTTGAAGTTAAGTTAATGTATTTTTCTCAATGACATTTGTATGGATGATGATGAACTAAATAATAATAAAACCGCTATTTAATGAACATTTACTTAAATAAATGGTAATATAAAATAATATTTCATTATATTTATTTATGAGATTTCTGCTTTTTAAAATGGTTTAGCAGCATTTCTGTTGCTTGTGTGAAAAAGATTTGTTTTCTGGAATATGTAAATGCAAAGCATTTTATGTAAAGTATGTAATTAATAATCGGAAATATATTCTATTCTGAACTCACGTTTTAATAACAATGGTTTTTAAATGAGAGAAATAAATTTGTTTATGCTAAAAATGCAATAAAATATTCGAAATGTGCTTAGATATCTATAATAATTTGTAATAAAACATGAGATAAAAATGCTATGGAGTTAGATTGTCAAAAAGCAATTAACATTTTTGGATCTTTGTTTTATGAGACCATTACGTGTATGCCTGTTGCTTAGAAAAAATTTCAATTCTGAATATATGAGAAAGGTTTTAATATTGAAAAATGAATTATTCCAAGTGAAGTTCCTCAACGAAGACAACGTGTACACATTTCATTCAAGTACACAATAAAATAATGCAAGTAATTTTTTTTTTTTTTTATGTTGCATTCCAACAGTTTGTAATCAAAATGAACTTATTTTTTCTATATCCTGAAATTTCAAGGCATAATTGTTACAATTATTAAGTGATCTTTTTATCATGTCTTTAAAAAAACGGATGATAATTATCAATTTATCAATATTACAAGTACAGACAAAATACAAAATAAGATTTAAAAAATTCTGAAATATATTTTTCTCAGTGATATAAATGGGATATAATCATTTTACCTTGCTTTCATTCTGAAATTTTTAACTTGACACAAATTCTTGATAACATGTTATTTGATACGTACTATTTAAATCATATATATTTGAAAATAAAAGGTTTTTTTTTTTTTTTTTTTTTCCAAAATATTATAATTATTTTATATATACTACTTCAACAAATTTTAATATTGTTAAATAATTTTAAAAAAAAACATTTTCATGTGTCAGAAAAAGCTGACTTAAATGTTTTAATGTTGTTAATATCACACTCATGATTCGTGAATTTACATTCACTCAAAAAATTGTCAGCATCAAGCCTTTTTTAAAAAAACAGTAGAGAAAAATAAGTTTAAAATTTTGAAGTTCAGAAAAATAAATGAAAGACTTAAAATATTGTATATATTGTTATAGATATTATTCAGGTTAAATAAAGTATTTTAAAAGAAGAATCCATCTTAAGTTACATATTTAATTTTACTATAGAAACAGAAATTGTGTTAGCATATATGTATTAGCAGTTATAAGGATCATGCAGTGAAACACAGCAACATGTTAAACTTTATTTTTTTTGTCATATCGGAAAATATGTCTCGGCAACATCAGAAAAATGCCGTCAACCCATAGCCTCTATAACCGATAGTACCCACATTTAATTCATATGCATTTATTTAGAACGGTCATATGGTTAACCTGAGCGAATAAAAGAAATCCAATTTTTCGGTCATTGTCAGGGTATTGTTGTCCCCTTAATAAATTTCAAGTATTCGGATTCAATAATTTCAATTTGTAAATTTCATTCTACCAGGCAAAATGTCAACACCAAATTAGGAGAAGGAGAGCAGCTTTGCTGCTGGCTAAGAGAAAATTGAGACACAACCAACACCTTTGTTAAGAACACAATTCAAATCAAATTCATTTCATAAAATGCAGGCTGCATCTACCCGATGCGTGATGTATTGGAGAAATAAAGATGACACGTCCTTTCACTTCAAAATCAACATTTATTCTAAAAACATATACGTAATACAAAATGACAAAAAAACAAAAAGTACATTTGCTGTTGCTTGCCTCTGACGGCGAAAGTTCGTCTGAAACATGACTCGTGGCGCCGACACTTGCATAACTCACTTTGGTATTGCATTCGTAACAACCATGTAAACTATTTTTTAATCCCAATGTGTTAAAATTCACACTACAGTGGAATATAAACTGTAATCGAAGGAAAATACATAACTTTTTTACAACGTTTTTCTGAATTTCACTTGGTGTGTGTGTGTGTGTGTGTGTCATCAAATTTTCGATCGTTAATATAACCAACTTCCCATCAAGCTAGAGCTTTGAAATTTCAGGAATCGTTCGTACTCGCCTAACAATGCAATATTTAGACGTTTGCGACAAGTTTAAACTAATATTTCAATAATTTTAATAAGTCAAAATATTCTTTCCTCTAGGCGCTTTTAGGATTGAGGGAAAAATTTCTTTCCCCCTCTGGGAGCACCGGGCACTCCCCACACCGCATGAGGTTATCGTAAACCTTTTGTACTCACAAAGGGGAGATACTATCTCCCCTTTACTATCTCCGAGATAGTAAGGGTTGCTGACTTTTAGTCAATAATCATTCGCAAGAAAGAAAGTTTCCAATATTTGGCACCATGTCTTATCACAATAATTTTTTCTGAATTCTGGTTCCCATTTTTTTTTAATAGAATGGTTTACAAACTTTCAAATGCATGTTTTGATTTTATGAGTATTATGAATTTTTTAATACGCTCACAAATGTCTTTTTTTTAAGTAAATTTTAAAGTTAAAAATAACCAACAGTTTTAACTAATATTTCAATAATTTTCTTTAATAAACTTTGCCACCATATAAAAACGTTGTTTTTAAAAACGTTGGTTTTTATATCGAATTATTTAAAACGTTTTTCTGAATTTCACTTGGTGTGTGTGTGTGTGTGTGTAAGTCATCAAATTTTCGATCGTTAATTTAACCAACTTCCCATCAAGCTAGAGCTTTGAAATTTTGGGAATCGTTCGTACTCGCCTAACAATGCAATATTTAGACATTTGCGATAAGTTTTAATTAATATTTTCTTTAATAATGCAGTTTAGCCCAATCACCTGGCGCGATTTCAAAAAACTTGGCGATTTTTTTTTTTTTTTTTTTTTTTGGCTGAGCGTTAAATCCGTGGAACGGAACAGGGTAGCCACATTTGGCAAATACTGCCAAATGATTCTTGTCACCAAGGAGGGGTTGGGTTAAACTGCATTCCAACCATTAATTTACAGGATGAATTAATTAATTTTAGTTAGTTTTTATGTATTTCACTTGGCGTGTGTCTGTCTGTGTGCGTATTAGTGTGTCATCAAATTTTCTATCATTAATTTAACCAACTTCCCATCAAGTTAGAGCTCTGAAATTTTGGGAACCGTTCTTACTTGCCTTACAATGGAATATTTAGATATTTGCGACCAGTTTTAACTAATATTTCAATAATTCTTTTTAATAAACTTTGCCATCATATAAAAACGTTGTTTTTAAAAATGTTGGTTTTTATCTCGAATTATTCTATAATTGAATGAATGCATCAATCACATAAGAATTAATCGTTTGGTTTCGTGGTAAAAGTTCTAAGTCCATTTACTTTCTCAGCAATCTCATGTATTACACTATGACAATCGGAATCGATAATAAAGGACCTACTGGGGAACCTGCCTTTCCTATTTGGTTAAAATGGTTAATGCGTTGATGCACCATACCTCTTGGAAACGTGGTGTCAATTGAGAAATGATTCGTTGAATATCTGTATTAACAAAGATGCTATTTTCTTATACAGGCATGAATCTTTCTTCAATTTTTCATGATGTATCACTCTTTGTAAATGCTTTTTTTTAATCTATTTGCAGACTTTTATTTATTTTGTTTTTCGATGGATTACGTACATGATAATGCAGATGTGGAATATTTTCCGAAGCAATTAAAATTTTAATGAGTAGTAAGTTGTATTTATGACAGTGAATACTATTTAAACTTATACTCAAGTTATAATTGAATTCAGTCACTCTTTTTCTTTATTTTTTTTAAACAGTTTCTTTGGTCTTTTTTTTGGGGGGGATACCTAATTTTTTTAATAAAATTATTTTGTAATCTAGTCATTTCTACTTCATGCTAGATAAAACTGCGTTAAGAAGAACAAAGTTCAAACAAGTCATAAAGTAGTGTATTATTCAAGATATAATTGATAGGTGAAAGAATGGCTTGAAAAATTTGCACTGCTTCAAGAGGATGGAGTGTTACATTAAATATCTTATCAATTGTTTCCTTCCCGAAATTTCTGTTTGGGGAATTTTTGAAAAACCTTTCAGCATCCTCTCTTTAGTATTCAATAACTAATACTGCTCTGAGTTATTCAATGATAAATGCTTACTAATCAAATTGTTTTAGTGTACTTAATTAGTATAATTAACACTAATGTGTTTATCATTGATTTTGTAGTTTAATATTTTGTTAATAAATTCATTTAATTTGTAAAATAATTCCATTTAATTTTTAAATTAATAAATTTGTAATTTAATTCCTAAAATTTCCTTTCAGTTCTGTCATGTTTGCCTACCTAATATTAAGACTACATAATTAACAAATAAAAAATTACTACACACAGTTGAAAAAAAAAAGTATTAAAATACAATGAAAATTTGAAACCGCTTGTTTACATGGTAGTAGCATGTTCATGTAATGCAATTACAGCATTTTTAGATTGATTTGATAGTTGTCTTTACTAGTTTGTGATTAGTTTCTTTAGAATATAAACACAAACACACCTTTTATTATAATATATGATGTGTGGCAATTAAATAACAGGACTAGTCTTAATTAGCTTATTTAGCTTTTCTGAAAATTCTACTCAAATACCTTTCAGGCCGCTTCAACGTACCTTCTTTCCCTATCAATACATAGCTACATGTGAGTTTTCCACTGTTCACAGCAGTGCTGCAGGTCATTGAGCATGAAACTCTTCAGTCAGTTTTTGAGTTCAACTCCACTACAGACTGAAAACTGGTTCCCTTTAATGCACCTTTCACTTTTGGAAACAGATAGAAGTCACATGGTGCGAGATTTGGCGAATACGGTGGATGCTCGAACACAGTAATGCGTTTGTCTGCCAAGAACTCTCACAGAGAGCGCATTGTGCACGTTATCTCGGTGCTTGATTTTTGGTACCAGTTTTGCGCAAAATTTCATCCTATGCAAATACTGAGCCGGGTATTTTTTCTTATTGTCTCTTTGTCTATGTTTCTATTATCTGACATCATCCGAATACTCAAACGTCAGACCTTGTGCACGATTTCATTATTTTTTTAATTTTATCATCAGTTCTTGATGTTACAGGATGACAAGAACGTTTAGAATCTTCAACAACTTCCTAACCTTCCAAAAATCGTTTGTTCTTTCAAAAGTTTAAATAAGAAACTTGCAATTATCTCCAAACACCTCCGGTAACAATTTAAAACATTGAGCGGGAACTTTTTTTTAAGTTTCAAATTTATGTTCTCGATTCTGAAGCTTATCATGATCGCGGTACTTCGACACAACAATGTCTTACTCAAGCAAGGAGGGAAAACAAAGTGGAAGATAGGACGACGGAATAACGTGCCACCTGCACTTGAATCATCAAGATCAACTACATACCATCCCTCCACACCGCGCTAACTGCTAGGGCATGTGTACTCCAGTTTTGTAGTTGTCCCACCTTGTAAACTAGGATTAATTTAGCGCAGGATTCAAAACAGAGAGAGTGAGATCTTAGATATATTCTATGTTAAGAACAAATTTACTGTGTGTTGCCTTTCTTCAACGTTCCTTCAATTGGAATTTTGAAGCTTATTGGCTATTCAGTTAGACTTTCAGTTGCCTATAAAGTAAAATAATGAAAGAAATGTGTCACACACTTTGCTTTAAAGCGATGAGTATAACTCTTTATCGGAAATTCTTGTCATATCGTAAAATGAAGAGTTACACTCGTCATGTAAGAGGAAACCATTTGAGCACTTATTCGCACTAATAAATTTTTTTTTCAATGTCAGATCCGTATTCTTAGTATTATTTAACATCAGATAACAAGCGTGAAGTTTAAAATTTCGGAAACGCACACAGTTTTGTTTTCTCATTAATTTGTCTCAATAATATTTGTTAAAATTGATATTTAAGTTTATATTTTTAAAACAAATTACTTATATTAAATTTAATCTTGCTTTCGATATATCTTAAAATCATATATAAAGAAAAATTGAAAAAAAAATTAAAAATTTCTATTCAAATTTTTTCAAAGAACTGATTTAATCCCCCCACCCTCCCAAAGTGCACTTGTTTTTAAAATTATTAATAGAACTAGCTGATACCCGCCCGCTTCGCTGGGCAGACGATAATATTATAATTTAAAACCTGTAATGTAAAATATCCAGTAAATTTTCAATTTTTAAGCGATAATGATAATATAAATTTAAAATTTAAAGAAATTGTTTGTCTGTAATAATGGTTATCGACTTTCGAATTTCAAATATATGAGAAAAGTATTGAATTGTGAATAGTTAGTTTATCAATAAATGGGTTAGTCAGTAAATCTGTCATTGTACAGAATTCCGCATTACCCATGAGGTAATGTGTAGTACGATGCGTTCCCATATTTTTACATGGCCCAGTAGGCCTAAACCATGTAAAAATTGCCAACATAAAAATAAAAATACTTTTACATATATATATATATATATATATATATATATATTTGTTTTTTAAACCAATTGAATCAATTATTTGTGTATTGCATTTTATTGTCTTTATGTTTTATGCATGGCAATTTTTGAGAAAGACAACTACATTTTTTTATTTTTTATTATATGAATTTATTTATCTTAAATAATACATTCATTATTATTTTATCTTATTGTAATTTTAAAAATAGTTAAATATAAGAAAAATATGAAATAATACGTCTACATTTCCAAAACTTCTCTGTAGACAACATTCTTCGTTCATTTTTCTGGTTGAAGGTTGATTAGATTTTCACGTGAACTAACTCTTGAACATGTCACATAAAATTGACCATGGGAAAAACAGTCTCTTTGTAAATCGACGCACGCCATTTTAAACTTTGCCCTAGTGCTTTATTGATAGTCATCGCAAAGCAAAATCTAACTGGAAACTACAAACGCTTAAATTCAAAATGATAATCAGATGGAATTAGTAGTATTCTTGGAATGAATACAATTTGACCCTCATACTTTCCTGTAAAAATAGTCGCTTCTATAACGTTTTTTTTTTAGAGTTTTCACTTTGAGTCTGGTGCCGTTACATAATTTAGGAGGATTTAAATTACGCAACAACATTATTGGCGTACTAATCTTTAGATAAAGAATATGAGGCGCTATGCCTGGTGGATTGAGTCTGTGCAGAAACTCCACAGGATAATGAACAGTATCTGCTACCTCTATGACTGTATCTATAGACTCATACTTTATACGTTCAATTGTTAATTTCTTTAGCATAAATTCGTTGATTTTATCTGCTGGTTAATTTGTTAGAGTCAGAAGTGCTCTTTCTTTTAACCACGATAAGCTATCTAGTGTGGCATATTCAATATTTGGGTATATTCTACCAGTCAAAGTTAGAGACCCTCATATTAACTTTCAAGGATAAGACTTTTATATGAGACCATAAAGTTGAAGATTTCAAACTGGCTTTAATTTCATTTGCGCGTGTTCCTCTTGGTACGACAGGTAAAGTTTGTCTAAAGTCACCAGCTGAAAGAACAATCAACCCACTCATTATTCGATTACTTCCTCTTATGTCTTGTAGTGTCCGGTTGAGAGCTTCAACTCATTTCCTGTGGGCCATAGTGCACTCGTCCCATACTATAATTTTTGTTTCTCTGAGTACGTGTGCCGTCTCACTTTGTTTGGATATATTACAAATGGTATTAGTTTTTTTTTATATATCTAAATGAATTTGTGAATATTTTTCTTCTTTTTTTTTTAACTTTATTAAGTTGAAGAGATATTACATCATTAATAATCGATTCACTTTCATTTGATAAAATCAATATTAGATATTGATTGAATCTTTGAAAGTAACTCAGACACATTTTCTTGAGACTGAAACACTTAAGATGACACATTTCTCCATTTTGTTTCATATTATCATCACCAAGATTAACTTTACTTCTATTCGTTAATCCAACTATTTTAATATAAACATGAAAATTACCACTATTATTGTTTCCCGTAAAACGTAATCTTTTTTACCCCTGAATTGCTTCACCAACAGAAGCTATAAGGCAGCCACCTTGATACATTTCGAATTTATAGGGAAATAGCTCTGCCGCCGCCATAATTTCTCAAATAGTTCCATACGTGTTTGGTTTACACATTTCGGTAAAGTGTAAATCGTTAGTAGTATAAGGGGAGCCAGATAGCATTTGAATGTAGCATTTAAACCGATCCCAGTTGTTGAACACGAGAGTAACAGTAATATTTCTCATTTTATACGCCATCGATACGTCACCGAACTCCAGCAAAGACAGAGACGAAAATAAACTTGCAAAGTCACCCAGAATTTTAAAAACTTTGAAAGGAGTAGGTATTCCATCTATCAAAATATATTCAACATCCATTATTAAAAATTATAACTGAAAAAAATGTATGAAAATTCAATTTGTATTAATCTACAACGCGAAATACTTTTCAAGTTAAAAAATATAACCAAATTATTTAAGAATTCAACAAAAAATACTAAAGAAAAAAATAAAGTATAATAAATTTTTTTAGTAAACAGTCACACGTCACACCACTCAATGAACACCAAATAACAGTTTCAAAATATTTAAATAAAAAGTTACGACAACAGCAAAAATAAAATAAAATTATCAAGTATTAAAATATAATAGTAAAATAATAAATTATGACCTTAATGAATTTAATTTTTGTTCCCTATCAATATAAACCACAAATTTATAAATTTTGTAAGTATACCAAAATAAATATTTTGACAGCTACTTATTTTTTTTCATCAATGACATGAATAACATACCGTTATTATTCATTTGTTAAAAGCCAACTTCAAAGTCTTCGTAACATTTTTAATCTAGATTGCGTTTCGATTTACAAATGCAATTTATCAATTATTACTAAAAATAAAATACTTTTCTCATAAATTTAAGATTTACGTCTAGTGTAACGTCGTGATCCCAGAATGCGTAGAATGAAGCGGTAACGTGAAGGGATCACACAGCTTAAGGGAAGATAATTCTTTATTTTACAAATCGAAGGATTATATTCTAGTTATTCGTTTCCACCTGGTTTCTATTTACACACACTGCTAACGCATCTAGCTACATAGCACAAAGTCCAAACACATATAGCTGAAATACCACCAATATCTTAATATTCAATGTAGTTTGATTTAGTTCTAAATTCGCAAGAGAAGGCAATGGGGTCCAACTTCTAGCTGTAACGCTCTCTCGCTCCCCAGCAGGAATTCCTCATCTCTTCTTCTTCTCCCTTTTTAAGACCTCGGATAGGTCTGTCTCACTCACCCCTTTTGATTTATTTTCATTTTTGAAAGAACCACCCAATCAAAGACAAACTCCGATTTTGTCCCCTGCAATACCATTCGCTCTTGTCGGACAATATCACTTTTCCCCACGTGCAAGACGATGTCGGCCGTCACACAGCTAGGCCCTAAATTCATATTATAACACTGTCATGGGTCAACTATACCTCACAAAGAGAATTCAACTCTGCCGCACCTGTGTAACATAGTCAGATGTTCATGAATGTGGCTGACCCAAGCCAGCTGACTTTGCTCTTTATTTCTTTTAAGCTATATATTTTTATTGAATGGAAAGCTGGGAACAAAAACGGAGGTTCAAAGTAAGTCTTTGGGAGGGGGGGGGGTAATTTATAGCCTACGCTACACTAGGTTCCATAACAATAAAAAATCATCGTTCGTTCACCGAGCGGGCGTATATCAGCAGGGGTTACCATTGCATATTTGGTTATAAATCGCTAAATGTAGGAATTTCGGGGCTCAACATTTACATTATATATGACAAACCTACAATACATTCTACTCAGCGGCTTGTTCTTGCGTGTGAGCTACACCGTAGAGAAGTCCCCATTTTAGTATTTTTCAAAATCCCTCTACGGTTTGGAGCTTAACTACACTTTCACCAACCGTGAGATTCCAAACTCATTTATTTCTATCGCTAAATATGCACGTTTCCTGTTTTCGACATGCACGAAATTTCACATAAAGAGCCTCTTCCCAAAATCTTGCCAATTCTCCATCAGCGATTCAATATTAAATTATTTGGTATTTTTTCCATTTCGCACGCGCAAATCTCGCCGAGTAAACTGAATTGGTGACAATACACAGTATACATATAAAAAAATATATTCCGTTTGGCGTCGGTCATATCATTTTTGGCGATAAAGTCGCCAAAATTACATAACCGACAGATAAGAGTGGATTAAAGGATGAAAATTACATTTTGGATAAGAGTTATTAAAATCCGTTCTTAGTGAGCGTCTGCATCGCAAAATGAATAACTGCTAAATTTCAAGTCAATCGGTTGTATAGTCTTGGAGATCTCGACATGAGTCAGTCAGTGGTATTTCGCTTATATATATATATATAGATAGATAGATATAAATATAGATAGAAAAATTACTCTATTACATATAACAATTAAAGGAAACGACGAAATACTGAAAAATGGACAATAATAAACAGTTCCGATATTAAATTTAAAGTAAACGATAAATTATTAAAAATAATACATTTAAGCTAAATGTAATTAAAATAAAAGAACATGATAAATTAATAAATTGAATATTATATTAGCGACAGGTAAATAAAATTAATGAAAAAAATAAGTTATTAAATTAAATATATTTAAGGTAAATGTAAATAAAAGTGAAGCAAAGGATACATTTTTCAATTGAATATTATATCAACTATACGTAATTCAAACTTAAGTAAACGGCAAATTATTTAACTGATTACATTTA
>BMAW01114492.1:212943-240089 GCA_019974015.1 Nephila pilipes
ATATATATATATATATATATATATATATATATATATATATATATATACAAATGTTCATTAACTTTGTGTGTATGTTGCATGCGTATTGGAGCATAGAGCTGTATGAATTATTTGTAACATTCTAGTGGTGTAATCGTGGAGAAGGGTATGTAACACTGAGATAATATTTAACTACTTTAATATTTATTGATGATTACGGTATTTTACGTAATTGGCGTACGCCATACACACAAAGAAGCAATTATCACGAAATAGAAGTGAATGACGCACTACACAGCGACCAATCAATATCTTGAATTTAAGAAAGCCAATCATGAATTCGTGACCTTTTATTCATTATTAAAATACTTATATTGCTAGGCATTTTGGATTTAAATAATACAAGTATATTTTTAGTGCCTCCAAAAAACCTCATCTTAAAGAGTAACAAAGAAATTGTCCATTTATTCAACACTTAAATTAATTCTGGTATAAAAAAATTATAATTTCTTGACCTTCCCCCTCACTTGCAGAATTCACTAACGTAAGGTTTAGCTTTGGTATGCATAAGTAAATGACTTCTAAGCGCACTTCTGTTACTGCAAGCGTAACAGCAAACAACTTGAAAAATTTCCAACTATTTTCATTAAGATAGGTTATTTTTTATATTTAGTAATAATTAAATCGAATATCACTTTGTATCACTTACACACATAATAAATTTAAAAGCACAAACAAAAAAATACACCATATACACAAAACTGTAGATAAAAGAAGAAAAATTATTAGATACTCCTCAACTCTAAAAACACATCTTATTATTTACATAAAAACACTCCATACTAAATGATTTAAAGCAAATAAGTTTTATTTAGTCTTCGACAATACAAATATTTTTTTAATTTCATTTAACATTCAAAATTAAATGTAAATTACTAAATGCATGAGACTAACATTAAGATTGGGTTTTCGTAATTTAAATTTTAACTAAATTAAATTTAAGTTTGTTTCGTAATTTACATTAAAATGTTTTATGATTTACTAAACAATTTACCACTACTGTCCAAAATATTTCTTCCACATTATTGGGAGAAGTCTATAAAATGAAATGAATAATATTTCACCTGCGTTAGTTTAATATTTTCCTACTTAATATTATGAGAATTCGTTTAAATGTTTGAGTCAAGTCCATGAAATTCAATGCATCATCATGCCGTAATTTTCTTCTTACATATTTTATGAAATTCGGAGAACTTTTCCATGAAACCCTGCTAAAAATATTTTGTATCTATGACTGAAATGTAGCTGTAATGTTACAATCGAAAATGTAATAATAGATAGCACAATAATAACAATGTTTAAACTTAAAACTTATATAAATTTGCGTCACATTTTAAAATATAAATCGTTCTCTAAAGACGAAGGAAGTAAATCAACTGTTGAAAGATTCTCGTGTTTTCTAATTAAAATTTTAAAATTAATTCCTTGAATGTCGTACATAGTAACATGAAATACGAATGATCAAAATATTGACTTGTTGAATTGATTAAAATATGTTAATTCCTTTTGAATGAATAATTGACTATCAAGTGACAGCCTTGTGAGGATGACATCATATAAGTATCAAAAACATGAAGGCATCCTTTCAGAACAGATATGGGAATGTCTTTTTAAACTACTACTTTGAGTGAAAGACTTCTTGCAGAACTCTCAAACGTAAGGTTTTTCTTTGGTATAAATAAATAAATGAGTTCTAAGAGCACATCTGTAACTGCAAGCGTAACTGCAAACTTCACAAAAATAAGGTTTTTCCTTAGTATGGATAAGCAAATGTGTTTTTAGATGACCACGTCGACTGAAAGATTTCTTGCAGAATTCACAATTGTGAGGTTTTTCTTTGGTATGAATAAGTAAATGATTCCTAAGAGCACATCTGTAACTGCAAGCGTAACTGCAAACTTCACAAAAATAAGGTTTTTCCTTAGTATGAATAAGCAAGTGTGTTTTTGAATGACTACGTTGTCTAAAAGACTTTTTGCAGAATTCACTATTGTGAGGTTTTTCTTTAGTATGAATAAGTAAATGATATTAAGAATACTCCTGGTACTGTAAGCGTTGCAGCAAACTTCACAAACATAAGGTTTTTCCTTAGCATGGATACGCAAATGTTTTATTAGATTACCACGTTGACTGATAGATTTTTTGCAGAATTCACAAACGTATAGTGTTTCATTAGTATGGATACGCAAATGTCTCTTTAATCTACTACGTAGAGTAAATGAGTTCTTGCAGAATTCACAAATGTAAGGTCTTTCATTTGTATGGAGTAGAAAGTGATTATTAAAGATATATCTTTGAGAAAATGCTTTAAAACAAATATCACAAACATACGGTCTTTCTTTGGTATGAATACGCAAATGACGTCTCAATGAACTACTGTCACTGAAATCGCACTTCACAAACATAAGACTTTTCATTCGTATGCATACGGTAATGTTTTGTCAAACCTTGTTTGGTAGTAAATCCTTTTTGACAAACGTCACAAACATAAGGTTTCTCATTTGTGTGAATACGTTAATGAACATTTAAGCCAGAACTTTGAGAAAAAGCCTTATAACATATTGGACACGAATAAGATCTCTCATTTGAATGAAAGATTAAATGTTTATCTAAAGTAGACTTATAAGAAAATGATTTGCCGCAAATTTCGCAAGTATATGGTGCTTGCCGTGCACGAAAACACCGATGTTGTTTCATATCATGCATCGTAGAATACGACTTTTCGCATTTATTGCAAGTAAAATGCTTTTCTTTGGAATGAGTTGTTAAGTGCAAATCTAAGCTTTCTATTGAGGAAAATGACTTTTGGCAGAACTTACATTCATTTCTTTTTTCATCCATAATGTTGAAGTAAATGATAAATCTACAAGTCTTTCTTTCCTAAAATCTTGTCACTTGACTCAGTTTTCAAACTCAGTATGTACACTGACACAATATTCAGTTCAATTAAACTTAACATAAAGTGTATCGTTACTATTGTTTATTTTTAAATTTAATTAAATGTGCGTGGCTTGGATGTAGCAGAACATTAATTTAAAGTAAATAACCAAATTGTATCAGTTTGAGATATTCACTTTTAAAATTATATGTTGTTAAGCTTATAGAATGTAATAATACAATTGGTAGACAGTAAGAAAATTACTAATATATTGAGGAATTGAATATTTCCTCCAGGATTTAATTAACGGGAACATGAGCCGTTTTAGTTACGATATAAACATATGGAAAAAAGGAAAGTTTAATTTTTTAACCTGTGTATGTTTTATTTCAGATTTATCCTGTGGCCGCGGAACCCTAGTTGTCATGTTCACGGACGGTGAATTTCGTCGAGTCGTGGGTTTTATCTTTTTATCTCTGAGACTTGGTGTGGTGTGAAAGTTAGGAAAAGTGCGCTTGTTCAGATGTAACACTCGTCATGAACAAGGTTTAAAATTACAATGTCCTTCACCAACCGATAACATCTTACTTCTAGTGCGATGTTAATTAAACAAATCAAACCTCTGATATATTTTTTCACACATTTGGTATTTTCGGGCATTTAACAACTCAAGTCTTCTCTTTACAACTCAATTTATTACATTAAATTCTTTTGAAAATATAATTTTTATGCATTCGAAATACACCTTTCGATGACAGTTTTGTCTATATGCTTAAACAGCTTAATTTTGAAATCTCAAAGGTATAATAATAAATACAATGCAACATATTTTGAGTAAAATGATATAATGAATTTAAAAACATTTTTACATTAAATTTGTTTTGGTTGGCTTATTAAAAATACTCAGCAGGTGTCGCAATCCGAACGCCGCATACGTAAAAGTTTTATTTAATATTAGAATAAGAATATACATTTTATAAAAGCCATTTTTTATTATTGATACCCATAAGACGCAGTAAAATTCATACGAAAAAATGACGAGATAATTTAATAAGTCAAATTTTTTTATTTTTCCAGAAGTAAATCTTTATGATACATAACATATGATAACACTTAATTGAACATTTCATTGAGATTCAGCTTAAATTATAGAGTGTCAATCATCCCGAATTCTGTGTTTGCTTACTAAATATCATTGCATTCATTTCACACTATCTTTTAGCGTTCAATCCTCCTCGATATTGAATTGTTAAAGAGCGACAGGCGATAGATCTCATGAAGAACAATGTCTGACGTATTACATCCCTCTCGTATGTTTGAGTTTCTGGAGGTTTAGTTTTATTAACATCTCACTAGAAGCAACACGATTGCTATAAACATCGTAATTTTTAACCTCGGTCAAGTGACGAGGGGGATACCTAAGATAGCACTCCCTTCTAACTCCACTCCAGTCAAACGGGAGGACCTTAGGCCCCGACAGATTCAACTTGCATCATCCCCGGCTACCTAGCGGGTCTTTTATTGTACCAAGTCTCGAACCCGCGACTCGAGAAAACCGCTTACAGCAATTCAGCGATTATCATAACAGGGATTCAGAGGCCCGGAGTTTCTAAAGGACATTCGTGTCCTTTAAAATCAAGTCCCCTATTCATTAGATAATTTAATAATCAATGAGTTAACTAATTTGTTTTCAAAAAGCGATTATTTTATATTTTCCATTTTTATAATTTAATTTCGTTAGAACTGTAGAACTACTTGAAAATCTTTTTGTTTCAAGATTCAATACCAATATATTTCTAGGTATAAACTTCAGTTTATTACTCACTCTTCTAACTTCCATTTCATGCCGCTTGAGGGCAGTCTCGTCCCATTCATTGTAACGTGTGGCAATAGAGAAGGGCAACTTTTTACATTTACATTTCCACTTTTACATTTACATTTCCACTTTTATAATTTAATTTCGTTATAACGAATCAAATTGTAGAACTACTTGAAAATTTTGTTATATCAAGATTTATAATAATTCAGTTCTAGTTATAAACTTTAGGTAATTACTAACTTTTTAAACTTCCATTTCATGCCAATAGAGGGCAGTGTCGTCCCGTTCATTGTAACGCGTGGCAATAGACAGAGACAACTTATGAAGATTACTCATTTTTAGGCTGCTAAAATCAGGCATTGGTGACCATGAAATTTGTTTTAATCCCCCCAAGAGGCGTTATTAGCCTAGTGAGTATGGTGGCAACTCGCTTCCGGCGCGGTTTCCATGGCGTCATATGCTGGAGTTCTGACTCCACTACAGACACTCCGTATAAAGGAGCTGATGCATGCGAAACCTGTTCGAAGTGTTAGTAACGTGTGCGTGGTGTAGAAGTTTGGAGAGTGAACTACCAGCTTGGGTGTTGTCCTTGTCACATAACAGAGACTCAAAATTATGAGGTCCTCCGCCAATAGCACGTGTTGCTTCTCGGTGCGATATTCATAAACAATCACAGTCACGCATTTTGTATTATTATTTTTAATTACTGAGAAACGGCTTGAATACCCGAAAAGCAATCTCCCTTAAACTAATACTATGGGTACTTTTAAGTGATGTTTTTTGAGTTGAAAATATCTAACAATGGATAAGATGTGATTAATGTAGATTAGAAAATTGTTATTGAAGAGTAGAGGAAAGGTTTGAATTAGGTGCATATGTAAGCAAAGAAACGATTAATATGCGTGGTTAATGTTCTTTTTTTTCAGGTATGGTCTTACATATATTACCTTAAATGACAGGACACTTAGAAAGGATTATGTACACTAAATTATAGTAGTTAATTGAATTATTAAAAATAATATTTTCAAAGTAACATTCTTATGGTACTTATATTTGAAATGTGACATTTTTGGGGCATATTACTTTCTAGAAATTTCCTTGGACAGGTCGTTGTAGTGGAAGTGTTAAAAGTTATCTGATGTCTCTCCTCACAGTAATCTTTTGAGCGTGAAGAGATTGAAAACGCCTCTTCCAAACCTATGGTTCATAAATCCTTATTTTCGGTGTAGAGCTGAATGCAATAAACTTAGATATTGGTCACTGAGCACTCCACCCTGGAAGGAAATGTCATCTTCAAAAATGTTCATATGATGTGGGAATGCTTTTGGTTCCCCGGATATTGGACAGTAAAATGTCACGGTTCAAGGGAAAGAGAAATATTGTTCGCGCTTTCTCACGAGTCCAGTTGTCTTTAATGAGAAACTTGCCCAGGTGTAAGGGAACGTCCAAAACGAATATGTTATGTGTGATACCAACAGTGGGTGTTAGAGACAGTGAGAAGGGGTTTTTTTAGGGGTGAAACATAGAAAGGATCTACGAAGGATGAACCCTTCAAACCCTTATGTAAAACTCTACTATCGACGCGAATTATAAAAGATTCCATAAATTCGATGGTTAATTTGATGAATGTACATTGTTGAACCAGTTGATTTAAAACCAAAAAGTTGGTTGCAGTTCAAGATTTTAAAAAAGTACCAAGTAATCTTGAATAGAAGCGGAAAGCAATTTTTAAGTTGTTTCGAATGACTGAAATTTCATGCTGCCAATATTTCTAAAATCTTCGAGTTTGCGATGTCTTTGCTTGGGACATCAGCTCCAGTTCATATAGTTTATTCAATTATGGGTAATATTTGGTCTACATAAAGTGACAGACTAGTATCTGCTTTTTATTATTTGCTGGATCTTAAAATTAATTTAAAACTTTCTTGTCGAGAATTGTATGGTATAATTAAAGCAAAGAAATCATTTCTAAAAAAAGTCATGTCAGTAAAAAATTAGACTAAGTAAATAAAATTTAATGTTTTAGTAAATTGTTAAGACTTTTAAGTAATTCCTAAAATATAACCTGCGTTAAACTCACAAACGCACGATAAGATAAAAAATCATAGAGCAAATACAACAAAGAAAAATCAGCTTCATTTTTTTTTTATCTACAAGTAACATTTTATATAATATTTTAATATACACATTCAAAATTACTCACAGAAAAAGAATAAAACATTTGTTATTAAACATATTATAGAATTGAATAATTTTGGTTTATTGCGATAAATGTAACTGTTTCTTTCCTAGATTTCTTCATTCATCCACCTGGAGTTAAAATTAATTATTGTGCAGTTGCCCCTGATTACCTGTTAAAATGATCTATTTTGCTATTTCAAGTACTTAATTTTTTTGAAAATATCATTTCATATTAATAAATATAGTAATCCGTAAATCGGCACATATGGCACCAGAGCACGACCGAATTACCGAAAGCGCCAGATTACCGGAAAATCGCTACTAATAGCGATTTAAATTGAAAAAAAACTATACAATATTCTATGAAATTTAATGCAGTACTCGTAAAAAATAGTCAAAAAAGGAAATTATTAAGACTACAAAACGTGCTGTTTTTTATTGATTACCTGTAATGCTCCAGAGAAGTGGAAGCCATGAAAAAAATCTTCAACGACTTGTCTGCCTGCATAAAATCACCGGATTACCGGTACGATTGAAAAAGTGAAGAGTCGGACAATAGGAGGAGTACTATTCTCTCACATATACATAGAATTTCGAGATCATTCGATTTTAACTAATCTTTAGGACTCCTGTCCTAAATTTCTTCTCTGATAGGGAGCTTCAAATTTCTGTAATTTTTTTCCCATATTGTAATCATAAAGCATAGAGAAATAACTGTTAATGTTAGTAGCTGATACATAGCATTTATTAAAAATACCACTTTCAAATTGTTATATAATAGGGGTCGCCATAGCGTGGATCAAGAGAGGCGTGTGTCTCTCACATTCGAATGGTGCGACTCGTTTGAAAAAAATATGTGCATGGACTAATGTAAACACCAACTAATCAGTGTCTATAAGTGAAATTTTTTTTTCTTTTTCCAATGTTATTAGTAAACTAAAACTGAGTAACGTCCAAAAGTAATTATTTTATTTTGTTTCTTTTAAGAAACTTAATATAATGGTATTCAAACACATAAAAATGCATTGCACATCTATCAAGCAATAGTGTTTCGAAAATCTTTAAGAGCTAGGTTTTTTCCCCATAAATGTTGTCCATCTTCGCAGTTCGCACAAGCTCTATTAAATTCAGATCAATTAAAATAGACCAAAGCTTGTTATAAATATGAATTTCAGTTAATGAACGAAATATAACAGTGGAGAAGTTTTGAGGCAAAAAATTCGAAGCATTTCCTAAAATTTATTCTTATTGACTCCTAACAAATGTATTCATGATTAAGCAATCGAATGTTAGGATAAAAGTTAATGAAATGGTGTCATTTATTAGGATAGAAGGAGGGTAATGAAAATCTCATTGCATGCTGTATAATTATGGTTACTATGGTCGTTGCAAAGGCAATAATCTTGGGATCTAAAAAATGTTTTGGGATAGAAATTTTAAAAATATCTTCAGTTTGGGAAAAATGATTCGTAATCTGGAGAATTTCTACTATTCTCATCAAGTAATACTGAATAAACTGCTATTTAAAACTTCATTTCTAAAATGCGGCTTCTTGAAAAAGTGTTACCTAATCTTTGTTATATAGTATCACGTGTTTGACGTAACATCCCTATGGCAGAGGTGAAAAATATGAAATAGTTTGATTCACATTTTGCATCATTGCAGAACAAAAACAGAAAAAATGAAGAAACGTAAGAGGAAGCATTAGTAATCTTTTGCATCAAAAATATTGCAAAATCTTTCAAACTGTTTAAAAATAAAATAAAAAGTTAAATGATATATTCTACATAAAAGCACTTAGAAATAAACTATTCAAAACATGAAATAGAGCAGAATCCATCGAAGAATCAGTGCATCTATTCACCCCCAATACGATGCCTAACTTGGCATCAACATTCCATTATAGGGAATCGTAATTTTGTTTGTAGTCGCCTTAATTATATTCGTTAGACTTATACCTCTGTATAAAATGAAAATAATCAGAATATATTAAATCGAATTGAATCTGTTTAATATTTTTCCGTTCTCATGCGGATCTAACAAAAGAATGAGATGAAGGAAAATATATATACGTTCGCAATTCCCTGCTCAAATGGTTATGTGTAAGTCAATGAAAAATGCAGATCATTGCTTTTGGTGAGGATTACCATTTCGATTGACGATGAATCGTAATCGAATTAGATCTCTGAAATCGTATCTTCTTATTAGAAAGAGATCTATACGAGGGTTGCTATTTATATTTCTGGCCTTGGCAACAGTAAGTGTTGCTAGGCGACCGCAGACGATTTTAATCGAAAGTTTGATATTTTTAAACATAAATTCAGCAAACGATTTACCATTATAGCTTTATTTGTGTTGTTGACAGTAAATTGAAAAGTTCTTCTCTGTCAAAAAATGGAATTGAATCGTGAACATTTCCGTGCCATTATTTTTCATAACTTTCGACGTGGATTGTCAAGACAAGAGTGCTTCGATGAACTTAATTCTTTATACAGCGATAAAGCGCCATCCTACAGCACTGTAAAAAATTGGTATAACGAATTTAATCGTGGTCGATGTTCGATCCAGGACGAATCCCGTGCAGGTCGTCCAAAATCCGTTGTTGTGCCAGAAAAGATCAATGCTGTGCGTGAACTGATAAAGCAAGATCGTCATGTGACATACCGTGAGATAGAGGCGTCTTTGGACATTAGTATGACTAGCATCAATAAAATATTGCATGAACATTTGAGCGTAAAAAAAATTTGTTCGCGTTGGATCCCGCATAATCTGACAAACGCTCAAAAAAAGGCTCGTGTCGATTGGTGCAAGGAAATGTTGGAAAAATACATTCAAGGTACATCAAAGGCTGTGTATAACATCTACACAGGTGACGAATCATGGATCTATGCATATGAGCCGGAAACAAAACAGCAATCAACTGTATGGGTCTTCCAAGATGAGGCAAAACCAACAAAAGTTGTTCGAGGAAGAAGCACATCGAAACAAATGATTGCCTGTTTCTTCGGCATTAACGGTCATGTGGCAACAGTGGCGTTAGAGCAACGCAGGACGGTCAATTCTGAATGGTACACGACCATTTGTTTGCCAGAAGTCATCGGAGAAATTCGAAAAAAGCAGAAGAACAGGCGAATCATTCTTCATCATGACAATGCGAGCTCTCACACATCGACTCAAACAAAGGCATTTCTGACGGAGCGAAAGATCGAACTGATGGGTCATCCGCCGTACAGCCCTGATTTGGCACCCAATGACTTCTTCTTATTCCCACACATCAAAAATAAATTACGTGGACAACGATTTTCGACCCTCGAAGAAGCGGTTGATGCATTCAAAACGCATGTTTTGGAGTTACCTCAATCGGACTGGAAAAAGTGCTTTGAAAATTGGTTCAAACGCATGCAAAAGTGTATTGATCATCATGGAGAATATTTTGAAAAACAATAAAACCAATTTCGATCCTACATATTTGTTTTTTCATTATTAGGACAGAAATATAAATAGCAACCCTCGTATATGAAGAGAGAATTATAATCTCTGAGAAGAAACGCTGGTTTCTGTTACTTAAATAACCTGAAGAAGAGGAAATTGAGTTTCGAAGGATTATTTACTTATTCAATCATAGGATTCAAATACTGCCGATGAAAAGGCTGACTCAGAAGAATATCATGCATTATGAAGCATGCATTGGTATATATAGATATTTATATCTTAAAAAAATATTTATTTGCTAATAGGGGGAAAATATAAAAAGAAAAATTCAAAATAGATCGGTGATCTCTTTTGAACATATATATAACCACAAAAAAATGCCCATTTCAACGTATACAAGCAGTAAATCATATTCTATATAATACTCTTAACTAAAACAGGAAAACTAATAAGCGAGAAAAAGAGAGCTTTAAAAATTTCTGTTGCTTTTTTATAATTTACCTCACATTCAACGACATTGTTAAATCATAAATTATAATTATTTAATTTTAAAAACATCCAGCACATATGTAAAAAAAAAAAACTAAAGTTTTGTAGTTTAAAATGTAACTCGATTTACACCTTTAAAAATTATAAAATTACATAACAATAATGTTGCTAGAGCGGAAAGAATTTGTAAATATATTTTCAAAAGTCATGGAATCAAAATAAAATAAATATTTTTTGGAAATTTGATTCATTTTTTGGGTACTGCATTTTCATAAATTTGCGTTAGGAATAAAATTTCCATCGTATAATTTTGTATTTGAATGCAAATCATTATTGACGATGTAAGGGTAATTGTACATAAAGAAGCATTATTTTCTGTAGGGAAACTTAAGCACATTTTAATTAAGATCATGGCTTTCTAAAGAGCCTGAAATTAAAATTTAACTATTAATTATGTGTTTTCTCTGCCAAAACGTACAATATTACGCTTTTTCTGTTATATAAAATACATTGAATATTTATTATAACTAAATAATGTACAGTTTGGAAATCTAGAATATTTTAGATTTAATTTATGAATTAAAAGTGTCTCTTAGAAAATGCTTAGGACGTGTTAAGGCCAGTACACTTTTCCTAAAAAGAATTTTGGAGAAATTAATATTAAAAACAATTAATGCTTTTTTTAAAATTATTTTATTAACTACACTAATTTTGATTTGTCGAAAAGGGGGTTTGAAAAGCCCCATCGTTTTAACTATTTAAAGGTTAAATTTTGTGAAGTTTTTTTTTAAAATACCGAATATGCATTTCTTCGTTATTTCAAATGATTTATATTTCTTGAATTATTAGGAACAAAAGTTAGAATGAAATTGCAAATCTAACTCTAAAATGAATAAAAAAAAACCAGTAATTTTAAGAAAAAAAAAAACCAAAAAAAAAAAAAAAAAAAAAAAAGTGTTTCGAAACTCATGTAAAAAAATTTAAAGGAGAATAGAAATCATCTATATAAGCATTTTTCACCAAGCAATGCAGATTTGGCGAGCAATCGGTGAACCGCTAGACGGCGCTGTAATGGAACGCATTATGCACGAGTTATATTAAAAGAAATGGAGCTCGATCCAAAAAATTTTTGTTTTTGTTTTATTCTTTTATAAACTTTTGATGCGTTTTTCGCAAACTTTTATTAATTAATTAATTTGATGTTTTTTGTTCGCTAATGACTGTTCAAAACAGTTTTGATTTTATTTAAACTTCCATATTTTTATACTTTCATAAAATTAAATAGACATATTACGAGTTACATATGCTTACATTAAACAGAAAACGTTCATAGCCTAAAAAACTAAACGGTAGAAATGACGACGTGCAATAAACTCGCTCTTTATGCTTTCCATTGCAGCGACGTCACGAGATTCATCGCTTGCTCTCCGCCTATGCATTGTATGGGGGAAATGTCTTGTTTAGACGTTTTTCATCATTCCTTAAATTTTTGCCAATGAATTTCGAAACACTGTGTATTATTTCTCATTCAAAATATATATTTGCAGAATATCAATAACATTGGTGATAATAATGACAGATTATTTCGCTTAATATAAATTTAATATTTTCTTAAAAGTTTTGAACACAATACAATATTACAGAAATAATTATGATAATAACATAAATTAAATCAATTTAGTGGGATAATGATGTTAATTCAAAAAAAGAACACCGACAAAAACAAGCGGAAGCGATTTTTGTTCTGAAAGTTGAAGTTATTAGCAATTCCAGAAACGGAAATAATATTTATTTAATAATAATTTTATAATAATTAATTTTGTGTATAGAAAAATGCTTCGAAATACAAATAAAACTATCCACGTCATTTGTGACATTTTAAGGCTAACACTCTCAGAAAACTTCACGTCTTAAAAACCAATATCACATCGGATCTGGAATTTAAAGTCTAGCTTCACAACGGGATAGTCACCGAAAAATCAAAGCAAATTTGATTTTCTGTCATTTATAAGATACTGTGTAGTCAACAAAATGAATATAAAATAATTTTATAAAATAAAATAATGAATATAAATTCATTTTTCCATGCAATTTGTGATCCACACAGTTTGAACAGTGAAATTTATTTCCATTATGATGAGGATTTTTCGCATTTCTATTCTTTTCCATCGCATAAAATTGCAACTTAAAGACACCGCACATATGTATCTAATGAAATGAAACAAACAGGGTATTTTTTAAATGCTTTATTTATGCGTTTTAATTGAAAAACTCTCTGACCGATCATGTTTCCTTAACGCATTTCCAAGAAATTTATACTGTTGCGCTCTTCATGATTTCCTCTTTACTAATTTCGGGGACTATATAGAGATTTAAATTACATAAAATTACAATTTATTTCCATCCAAAATAAAATGTTATTAGGTAAATTAGATGAAGATAAGAAGTACATAAAAAAAAGAATTGAAAGGAAATGAAGAGTGATAAGCGAAAATATCCCGCTGATATATATTTTAAAATTGCGTTACAGAATAAGTGTTGATCTTTCGGATGGAAAAGAATCTAGTTTGTAGGCAAATAGCAGCTGATTATGAGAAATGATGAATCAGAACAAGTGAATTCATAAACTAAGATTTTAATATTTGATCATATTTTGGAATGGACGATGTAAAGGGGATTCGAATGAGAGAAAGTAACTTTTTTTCTATTTTTTAAAGAAGAATATATTTTGTCTTGCGCTACAGTATCTTCCATTGGAAACTAATACTTATTGACTGTGTAGTTAAAGGAAATATTACAATGGAATTAAATAAGGAAAAACAGTCGTCATAAGTTATACAAAAATATAAAATATCCAGCCTACCCAGATATTCGGGTCCAAAAAGAAATATTAAAAAAAAATATTTTCATTTTCAGAAAAGAAAATTTAGATCTTGTTCTCTTGTTATATCAAATTATGTTCCACCTCCCTCACAAATATATTCTGCGCACATTTTTTCTCCTGTCTTCTGCAACCATTCTACTTGAATGATTGGACGATTTTATGAGATATAGAGCAAAAACGGCTATAAAAATATCTTTTTTTTTCTATACCTTTATAACTATATAAAAATATTCATGTAATTGCAGTTATGTTAGAAACCAGTGCTATATGATATTTATATTCTTACTTAAATCAGAAATGTATCTCCTTTGTGTAATGAAATTTTAAATCACTTTCGCTTACTACAATTTCAGAAATAGGGGTGAAACTTTAAAATTAATATACTGCGGCAATTTTTTTAATTGAAAAATTATCCCAAGTCTTCTACAAATTGTAAAAGGTTTTAATATCCCATTTATTGAAAGATTAGACGCGATATCCTAGTTGTTATGGCAAGTTTCAGTTGAGTCATGTGTACGAATCCTGAATCCACAAAGGACTTCATGTAAAATTATTGGATTTATTGATATCGCACTAGAAGCTATTAGCGACAATCCTGTTAATTTTCAGTCTGGATCAAGTGATAAGAAAGGCATCTGTAACAGGGCACGTTTATTGTTTCGGGACTCTAGGTCATCTTGTTTAATGGTGTGAAAGTTCGGGATTGACACAAGTCGTTATCTTCGTCATTTGACCGTGTTTCATAATATATAGCTCTTTAGCATTAGCAGTAGGATGTTATCTTAATAACATGTTCAATTAAATGTTCATTGTTCATTGACGTAGCTCTAAGAAGCAACAAGAGGGCTGTTTGCGACGGACCTCGTAAATTAGAATCTTGGTCAAGTAATAAAGAGGAAATACGTGCTGGCATCTCCCTTTTTAAACTTTCCCACAACGCAAATGGAAGGACCTAGAGCCTCGACAGATATCACGTGCAACAGCCCCTCTACATGACTAGTCATTAGAATCATCATGGGGGACTCGCCAGGAGAACAGCGAGTGTTTCATTGTTAGAGTTTCTAATAGAACGACGACTTCTCTTTTCCAACAAAGATAAGAAGAATATAGGAAAAAAATCCGCCATGCTTACGGAAAGCTTACAAATCTAATGGATTTAGAATTGCAAAATTCGAATACCTTGAGTTTGCGATTACGGTTTCTTTTCTACCTCTGTTACATGCATTTATTAGACATGTATTTTATTCCTTTCCTTATGAGCATTTGGTAGGTGATTTTGACTGCGCCTAGTCCAAATTTTGCCAAATTGTGATTACCGCTGTTGATTTACAAAGCAAAGCATATTGATGATCTATACCTGTGAAGACAGTAAACTACGGTCCACGGGTTAGTACTTTTTCCCCATTAAAATTTCCCACCCATAATAATTATTACATCAATTTTTGGATTTTTATGAATGTGCTAAAGAAATACTTCCATACATTTTTTTATAATTAATTTCACTGAACCATTGAGGAACCTCCGTCAGACCTTGAACTGGAATTGAATGATCTGCAAAAATATATGCTAACAATCATGTTTCAAAATATGGCTGTAATCCAACTTCATAAAAATTGTTTGGAAAATAAATACGGTCAGTTAAAATTGAATGATATGGAATTTGTATGTGTATTTGAGAGAAAAGTACTCTCTCTATTTACCGCCTTTTCACTTTTTCTATTCTACGGGTAATCAGGTAATTTTATGCAGGCAAACAAGTCACATAAGATTGTTTTGAGACTTCCACTTCTCTGGAAAGTTGTAAGGCTATCAATACAAAACAGCATATTTTTTTTTTGTAGCCTTAATAATTAGGGGTTTTTTTCCCTTTTTTAGCGTGTATTAATCATTTCTTTGTTTTTATTACATCATACAATTCTCAAAAAGAAAGTTTTTAATTAATTTTTATATCTTGCAGATGTTTAACAGTAGATACTAAAGTCTGTCACTTTCTGTAGACCAAATGTTATCCATGATTGAGAAAATGTCTGAACTGGAGCTGATGTCTTAGGCAAAGACATCGCAAACTCGAACATGTTAGAAATATTGCAACATGAAATTTCAGTCTTTTGAAACATCTTAAAAATTGCTTTCCGCTACTCTTCTGGGCTACTTTGTACTTTTTAAAATTTGGAACTACAACCTACCCTTGGGTTTTAAATTACCTGGATCAACAATGAACGTTCATGAAATTCGCCATCGATATTTACGGAATCGCTTATAATTCCATGAACAGCCTCTTCACATTCTTGTAAAACAGATGAGGCAAAATCAATTTGTAAATTTATTAACTGAAACTTGCTAACTTTATCCAAACCGGTGTTCTAGATTTTACTGACTAGAATTCTAAAGAACGTGGAATTACTACGTTCTCTTAATTTTTGTTTTCAAGAATTATATTCATTGCCAAGCTTGAGAAGAATTTTTTTCTTTTTTGTAGTCTGAGCATATAATTATTTTCATGTAGAACGCAAAGAAATGATTTCGCTGAAGATGGTCTAAAGTTTAAAAAAAATTTTAATAATCAAAAAATTCTCAACCAGCCCTGACATTACTCCGAACAGCACTAAAACTTCAGAACTGCTTGGAATAATCCTGGAAGTGTGGTAGGCTTATCTATGATTATCTTTAGTTAAATATTTTCGTGTTTGCTTACCTGGCTAGTCAAACCTTGTAATGTTATATTCCACTTAAGGTTTGCCGACTTACGACCCAGACATAGGGAAAGTAGAGCAGTGAATCCCTTCAACAACAACGCAAGAAAATCAAAGGAATTACTAACTTGCCTGATAAGATGTCTTTTCAGCCCATTTGGAAGGAGTTCAGCACAAAGCGACCGGTCAACATTCTTTGGAACCAATGGGTCCGGGGTTCTAAACAACACCGATCAATTTTATTGTCACACGTTACAGTCAAGGAGACGACAATGCCCTCAAACGGCATGAAATGCAAGTTAGAAGAGTGAGTAATAAATTGAAGTTTATATCTAGAGCCATATTATTATTAAATCTTGAAACTACAAGATTTTCAAGTAGTTCCACATTTTGATTCGTTCTAACCAAACTAAATTATAAAATTGAAAATGTAAAATAATTCTGTTTTGAAAAAAAAATTACTTAAGTCGTATTATTAAATTATCTAATGAATAGGGCATTTGATTTAAAAGGGTTTCGAATGTCCTCCAGAAATAAGGGTCGTGGAAGCCAGTGAGCATGATTGCGGAATTACGGCTGGCGGATCGTGGGTTCGAGACTTGATACGAATAAAGACTCGCCGTGTAGCCAGGGCTGATGTACGTTAAATATTTCGGGTTTAAGTCATCCCGGTGGAGTGGAGTAAAAGTTAGGATGAGTGCCATCTCATCTGTCCCCCTCGTCACTTGGCCGAGGTTCAAAATTACAATAATATTGCCAATAGCCTTCGTTTTGCTTCTAGTGCAAGGTTAATAAAACCAAGCCTCCAGAAATTCAACAGGAAACATACAAGAGTGATGAAATACGTCAGACACTGTTCTTCGTGAGATCTATCGCCTGTAGCTCTTACACAATTCAATATCGAGGTGGATTGAAAGCCATAACATATTGTGAAATGACTAAAATGATATTTAGTAAGCAAACACGGAATTCAGGATGTTTGACACTTTATAATTTAAGTCGAATCTTAATGATATCTTGTTCGATTAAGAGTTATCATTTGTTATCTATCATAAATATTTACTTCCGGAAAAATGAATAATTTTGACTTATTAAACTATCTCGTCATTTTATCTTATGAATTTAATTGCGTCTTATGGGTTTCAATAATAAAATATGGATTTTATAAAATGCATATTCTTATTCAAATATCAAATAAACCTGTTGAGAAAAAGGCTTTCAGACTGCTAGATCAGTAGGAGACTTAAAATTTTTGATCGAATTGCTGAGTATTTTTATTAAATAAAAAATCAAAACACATCCTAATGTAAAGGTTTTTCGATTCTTTATATCAATTTCCTCAAAATATGTTGCGTTTTTCTTATTATTTTGCCATTGATATTTCAATTTTAATTGCTTAAACATATAGACAAAACTGTAATCTCAAAGTGTATTTCGAATATAAAAAAAATTATATTTTCAAAAGTCTTTAAGTTAACAAATTGAGTTCTAATGAGAACGTTCCAAATATTTGAAAAAATATTCTGAGGTTTGGTTGGTTTAATGAACATCGCATTCGAATCAATGTCTCGTCCATTCGTGATATGCCTTGAAATTTTGACTCTCGGTCAAGTGACGAGGATGTAATCTGGGCAGGCACACTCTTCCTAACTTCCACACCACGCCATGTCTCAATGTCATGAAGGCCAAGACACACGACTCTAGAAAATTCACCGTCCACGAATATGACAATCAGAGTTCCGTGACCACAGGATATATCTAAAATAAAACATACATGAGTTTAAAAAATTTAAATTTTCCTTTTTCCCACATGTTTATATCGTTATAAAAACCTCATCTTCCTTTTAAATAAATTCTTGAGGAAATATTCAATTCCTCAGTGTATTAGTAATTTTCTGTCTGTCTACAAATTACATTATTATATTCTATAATTTTAACAATATATAATTTTTTAAGTTACTTTCTCATACTGATATATTTTGGTTATTTACATTAAATTAATGTTCTGCTACATCCAAGCCACACACATTTAATTAAATTTAAAAGTCAATGTTAATGACATATTTTATGTCAAGTTTGATTGAACTGAATATTGTGTCAGTGTACACAAAGGCTTGACAAGTAAGAGATATATTAAACATAATTAGTTTTAGATTCATTTTGAAATATTTGAATAGAGTATACTCGAATTTATATTATATTGAATTGACATTGAATTGGAGTGTACTAGAGTAGTTTAATTGAACTAAATATTGTGTTCGTGTAAACACGCATGCAAGTAAGGGATTTATTACTTACTGTTCGTTTAAGTTTTAGTTTGTAGGATTTGAACACAATATACTTTTAAACTTGGATGCGTCTGATTCATTTTATTTTGTGCTAATTACCATTCATTATTATACACGTATATATCTTCGTATGCAAACATCAATATTCCTTTGAAGGTGTTTGAACACTGAAACTGGTGACAAAATTTAAGGTAAGAAAGACATCGCCGATTTATCGTTTACTCCAATATTATGGATAAGAAAATTAATGAATATCCATTGTGCCAAAAGGTACATTCCTCAAAGAAGCTGTTAGAGAGGCATTTAGCAATTCAATGCAAAGAAAGTCTTTTTAATTGCACTAAATGCAAAAAGTCGTATTCTTCGATGCATAATCTAGCACGACATTTGTGTATTCGAGCACGGAAGATGGCAAAAAGTTGCGAATTTTGCAGTAAATCATTTTCTAAGAAGTCTAGTTTGAATAGTCATTTACTCATTCATTCAAATGAGAGATCTTATTTATGTTCTATTTGCAACAAGTCTTTTAATCATAGTTCTTCTTTAAATGCTCATCTACGTGTTCACACAAAAGAGAAACCTTATGTTTGTGACATTTGCCAAAAAGGTTTTTCTTCCAGAAATGGTTTGAATACTCATTACCGTATTCATACCAAAGAAAAGCCTTACAATTGTGAAGTGTGCAAGTGCGATTTCCATGCCAGTAGTTCATTGAGATGTCATTTGCGTATTCATACCAAAGAAAGACCTTATGTTTGTGATATTTGTAATAAGGCATTTTCTCGAACTCATCACTTAAATAATCACCTGATACTTCATACAAATGAAAAACCTTACATTTGTGAATTTTGCAAGAAATCTTTCAGTCAACGTGGTAATCTAAAAACACACTTGCGCATTCATACTCAGGAAAAACCTTATGTTTGTGAAGTTTGCAGTTACGCTTGCAGTGACAGGAGTGCGCTTAGAAGACATTTACTTATTCACACTAAAGAAAAACCTTACGTTTGTGATTTCTGCATGAAATCTTTCACTCAAAGTAATAGTTTAAAAAGACATTCCTGTATATGTACTGAGGAGATGCCCTCATAATTTTGAAACTTGTATGATGTCATTCTTTCAAGACCTTGAAAAGTCAATTATTCATCAAAAGGAATAAACATATTTTCTACCTATTCTACAAATGATGTTTGGGATCCCGGGTATTTGATGTTAACGTGTGCGACATTCAAGGAATTAATTTTAAAATTTTAATTACTTAACACAAGAATCTTCCTCCAATTGATTTATATCCTTCCTCATTAGAGAACGATTTATACTTTAAAATGTGATATAAATTTACATAATTTTTAGGTTTCAAACGTTGATATGATTGTGCGATTCTGTTATTACATTTCCGATTGTGACATTACAGCTATATTTCAGTTACAGATACAAATTATTTTAAGGAAAGTTTCATGGAAAAGTTCTTCAAATTTCATGAAGTAGGTTTTGAAGAAAATTGCGATATAATGATGCATTGAATTTTATGGATTTGATGGAAACATTTAGACGAATTCTGATAATATTAAGAAGGAAAATATTAAACTAACGCAAATAAAATAGGATTCATCTCATTTTATAGCACTTTACAATAATTTAGAAGAAATATTTTGGAACGTAGTGATAAATTGTTTTAGTTAAATTTTTTTACTGAAAAACAATCTATGTTTTGCTGGGATAATTAGTAATTTACATTTTTTGTTGAAATGTTTTATTAATTAAAAAACTATTTGCGAAAACTAAATAAAAACTTACTTGCTTTAAAACTTTCAGTGTGAATAGCTTTTTATGTACGTCATGAGATGTATTGTGATTTTAGCATTGAAGTGTGTCTAATAATTTTTCTTCCTTTATCTAATGTTTTTGTATATTTGGTGCGCTTTCTTTTATTGTGCTTTGAAATTTTTAATGTGTGTAATTGATACAGTGAGATATTCGATTTAATTATTAATAAATATATAAAATAACCTATCTTAATATGAAAAGTTTGAAGTTTTGTAAGAAATATTTTGCAAAATCAGACTTGATACTTAAATGGGAGTTAAAAATAGGTAATTATTAACCATTTACAATTAAATATCTTCAAATGCAATTAAATATTTCAATAAAAACATAATTTGAAAATAATATTTCTAATATACTATTAATCAAATATTTATAACAAATTTTGAAATCCTTTTTTTTTAAATTACAATTTTTTAAAAGAAAACTAAATTTTGATAAAAATCTGCCAGATTTATTGTAATACATTCCTAGCAAAACGCAACACCACGTTAAAAGTAAATATTTTAATACGTAAGAAATATATATTAACGTAACATCAAACATGACTTTAGATTTATTCCACAGTCGCATGGGTTAATAGAAGAAATTAGAAAAATGTTTCATATTTGAGTACACGATGGTATTTTTTACGTAATTATTCATGAATATAATTTTTTTTAGCAAATTGTACATACTTCGAATTTTTTTAACAAAACAAATACAATTATCCGCCGTTGTGGCGGTGACAAAGCACGTTGAAGTTTTCGAAATTTCAAGTCTTTCCAGTTTGCTGAAATATGGATATGAAGATAAAAACTCACGTATTGTCTTTATCCCTTGACAAAGGTTAAAATTTAATTTTAACGTTGCCCAATACCCTCGTGTTGCTTTTAAGTACGACGTTAAAATCAATCAATCGATCGACCAGGATTAAGAAATTATAATTTTTTATACGTGAATTCATTTAAGTGCTGCATAACTTTACAATTTCTTTATTCTTAGATTTTAGGAGGCATTAAAAATATACTTGTATCATTTATCTCGAAACTGTCTTACAGTATAAATATTATAATAATGAATAAATAGTCATGAATTCACGACTGAATTTCTCTCGTCCGAGAAGTTGATTGGAAATATCTCTCACTACAAAAGCATCCTTCATGTTGTAAATGAGGCTTTTTGAATCTCCAAGGATTGACGCCGGTGAGGTGTGGAAGCTTAGAAAAGTGGGTGCTCTCAGGGGCTTGCTTTCTTGAGGTGACTACGGGTGTCTCGAACCTGAGGGACCCGAGTGGTTTCTCTCCTATGGGGTTTACACTGTTTCGGAAACACGGGTGACGCTTCCCGGGTTACCCTAGAGATCCTTTTCTATTTTCGATCTTTCCTACATATCAACCAATTTTTTTTCTCATTCTTTCCACATCTTTATCAATTCTTCATACTTTACTAGCTTTACACTCACTACTTACCATATTTGGCGAATGGCTTCATTTTGTTTCCGCTCCTTTGAAAATAGTATCACTCGCTCATTCAAACGACTGTATCACAGTTACACCTCTTTTAGCGCAGCAAGGCCGCATCCGGCTCTTGCGCCATTAAACTCCACTGTCAATCACACACTTACATTAGGGTGTCATATCAGGTGTCATTCTCGTCATTTGACAGAGGTTCAAAATCACTTAGTCCATCGACAATTGACCTCGAGCTGCTTGTAAGAGCGAGGTTTACAAACATCAAATCACAATCAATCTCTTACACAAAAACAACAATCGAACAATCAAATCAAACACAACAATCGAATCAAGTAAAATATGGTGTAGCAACAAGAAACTAGCAATATATATATATTATTCCTATTCTTCACTATTATCTTTTTTTATGCTTACAGAATACGTAATTCCGAAAATCTAACGATAAAATTAAAACCAAATATTCGGTTTTTTTCACATATAATGGTAATTTTTCTTAAGTTAGAAATTATTTGAAAAATTTAAAAGAAAGATGCCTGGTTTAATAATTAATACACCGAAAAAAAAAACTTATATTATCCTTAGTCTAAATTATTAATTTCGGTGCTATGTTGCGTGGAATCGACTCTTGATGTCATTAAATATCCTTTATGTAGTCGGGGTTTAATCACATTAAATCTGACGAGGCTGACATTTTTCTCGTTGATGTGATGTGGAAGTTAGAGGGAAGTGCCAGCTTTGTTGATTTGACTGAGACGTAAAATTATTAGGTCCGTTATCTGCTAATCTCCAGTTGCTTCTAGAGTGATGTTAATTAATGTAACCAACCTTTCATTTTATATATAATCTCAAAAAATATTTTACGTTAGTTACCGAACTGTTTGGATAGAGACTCTGTACGCTCCGTTAAAAAATTACGTTTCTTAAAAGCTTTAAGCTCAAGAAATGTATAAATTAAATAATACTTAAAATAAGTCTTTAAGAGCATTTGTGATGTAGTGATTCATTCGAGTGGTAACATTATAAATTTATTTCTATCGAGTCAGATATATTAAAAATCCTTCTATATTTAAAGTAATTTAATTTAAGGATAACATTGAAATTCAAAAAAATTCTTTTTCCGAGACAGATAAACAGATAATTAATATTTAACGTTCACCACGCGTTCAAGTTTGAGAAGGAACAAATTTTCTTAGAATTTCATTTAATTTGAGAAGAGTAAGCTCATGGCTCTGTATATCAATGTTATTCAATCACAAGATAGATATTCCCGCTTCCATAAGCGTTTGTTTTGCTAAACCTACCATTAGACTCAAGTAGAAGAAATCACGTTCAATAATCAGTTCCTATCTGATTTGACCCAAATACAGTAGACACCTTCAACTCTGTCTAAAAATGCTCACTGAATTCAATATATTTTAATTACGGTATAACATTTTCATATAGAAAAAAAGATAAATTAGGTTGTCGGCTGATTAACATCGCACAAGGAACAACACGAGGGCTGTAGGCTATGGTCCTCGTAATTTATAACCTCGGCAAATGGATAAATACGACACCCGAGTTAGCGCCTCCCTCTACAAACTTATACACCACGCCTTCGAGAGGACTTTGTCCTGGACAGATTTAATGTGCATTAGCTTCGGCCACACTATGGGTCTTTAGTGACATCTCGAGGTTCTAACCCACGATTCGATGAAATCCGCCCCCACGAGTTCGCTATCATAACCACTAGGCAACCGCAGCCACAAAAATATACATTAAAATATGAATAAATCACTCGAATTCTTGACCAACGAAACGAAAAAGTAAAATTAACTAATGCATGAATTTTAAGCATGAAAAACTTACTATCTTTTTTTGAGAAACTTATTTTAATAATCTGATTCCTTCAGTTTTATTTACAGCATCCTATTGATAAAGATATTATAATTTTCAAGAGAAACTTTTATATTTAGGTTTTGCTGTAGTAGGCCTTTTGATCAGGGTCGTGGATTCGAGTCTGGCTTTATTTTCATCGAGTCAGGTGCTCCAACCTGATTCAACTAAATACCCGCGGGCTATAAGGACTGATGGGAAATCTGGTCGAGATAGCAAGTTGCTATTGTGTGGAAATTTGGAGAGGTGGGCTCTAGTTTGAGTGTCGTACTGATCATTTGACGGACGCTAAAAGTTACGAGTTCTGTGGCCATTCGACTACTTTTTGCTTCTCCATGCCTCGTGAATAAGCAATCAACGAGTAGTTTAATTCTCGTGGTGTTATAATTTTGCAAAAATATAAAGAGAGGTCAGAACTATCGAAAGAATGTTAAATTCGAAGTTGACGATCTTAAAGTAGGGGAAAAGTTTATTAAGTAATTCAACAAGAAAATTTCAATAAATCAAATCAACTGAACTTTCACATACCCATATCCGGTAATGATTCTTAAATTGCGTAAAATTACGATTTCTTCCCATCCGAAATGAAACGCTACAAGTTGAATCAGATGAAAACAATAAGCGCAATGAATTAAATTAGGTATATGGACACTCAAATGAAAGGGAATTGAAAGGAAAATTAAGGGATATTTAAGATAACATCCGGCTGATAAATATTTGTAAGTTGCATTGCAGCATCGTAACTAATATTATGGATAGAAACGGATCTTACTTTAGATTAGAATATATATATATATATATATATATATATACTATTCACGCGAGATGTGTTGAAATGAAAACGATTGATTTACCTTTCCGCACGGATTCTGATTGCGTTCAGGTACCATACTGGTTTTAATTTTAGATAATTGGGTTGCAGTATCCACAACAGCAGTTAATGTTTTATAATCACATTCTTCTTGAATGGTGATTAATTAATCAAAACAAGTTTTATTCTTATCCGGCATTTTCGGTAAACCGCATAAAACATCTGTTGATATATTAGATATCAGCGAATCATTTTGCGTTTTTATTATTCTGTTTATTAATTTCCTAATTCTTTTTTTTTCTGAAGTACATTATACCGTATTATAATTTCTACTATGGCATATTTTGCAATTCAGTTTATTTTTACAATCCTTTGCTAAGTGCTTTCTGCCAAAAGAAATAAACAGTCCACAGATCATCCACAGATCATCAATATTGATACACCCCAATGATTCATGTTTTCTCGAATTGCAAAATAAGCAACTCCTACAGACAACTGATGAGACGTTGATTGAATGCTTACTCTCGTTGTGTGTGGGTTGATAGTAATTTAATTCTTTCCGGAATGATTTAGAATGAATGGAATGACATTTTTAATCATAAGCTGGTGATCTGTCATTACAATTAAACATATTAGCTCTTTCACGAGATTGTATTTCATTTCTTAGGAAATCTAAAAATTTATAATCATCAAAACATGACTGGCCATCGTTATTACGACTGTATCCTAATACTAAATCATTTGGAATAACTCTGAATAATACAGGGATTAACATATTATTATACGTTTCCCTTTTCACATTTAAAGAATATGAACTTCGATTTTGTATTTCAATTTTATCAAAGAGGTTTCTTAATCTAAAAATATCATTAGATCACGAAACAGGTGAAATATTAAAAAGTTTTTGCATATGTTTATTTATAATGATAGTATGTCTTCTAAACCTAGTATTTAAAGTATCAAAATCAGAGTCATAATTTGTAACGGAAATTGAAAAACCTTCTATCGTATTAGCGGCAGCTCCCCTAAGTATGTTTTCAAATAGTTAAATTTCTCCACTTTCAGAAGTGAACTATTATCGTGAATTGCGACCTTAAACGCGTTCCAAAAACTAATCCATTGACTAACATCGCCGTAAAATTTAGAAATTTCGAATTTCTGAAGTCGCACTTGCTGGTTTTCGTTCTTTCGCGTAACTTCAGTTGATAAATATTCTGAAATTGCTTAAAGGCATCATAGTTAATCTTTCGGAAGAAAAAGAATCAAAATTAAAGTATTAAGTTAAGAATCTGTTGTTTGCGAGAAGTGATTGAATCAGAACAAGAAAAAATGGTGAGCTAAGATTTTATTTATCAAATTTCTAAAATGACGAGTTAAGTGGAATTCGAGAGAGAATGTCATTCTATTCTTTAGTAGTAAATAAAATATTTTGTCCTGCTCATCCGTATCTTCAGTTGGAGTCGAATAGTTATTGACTGTGCAACTAAATGAAAAGAGGGCAGAAGAATTAAATAACAAATATAGTTATTATTATTCGGACGGTCGTCACAAGTTTTACTAAAATACGAAATATCTACTTCCCTAGATACACAAAATATGAATCCAAAGTATTTTCAGCTTCATCTGAGAAGATTCAGATCTGCTATTATAAAAAAAAATTTCACACCCGCACAAGTATAATCTGCGCAAATTTTGATTAGATTTATTGGCTGGTTTCGTAGAATGTAGAGAAACAAATGCTATTAACCAATTTAAAATATTCTAATTTTATAGATATCGAAATATTTCATGTTTTTCAAGCCATTCTACTAATTTCATCATCACTTATACGTCCATTTTTCGCTATCAATTCGTTACCCTTTTTTCGTCAAACTAATTTGCGTGATCGCGTTTCATTTGATTTTGTCGAGTTTTTATTTTTGGTGAAAATTGATTATGAAACTTCTCAGGGTAGTTAATAAAAGAACGCGAATGAACCATTGTTACAATTATTTATTTCATTATCACTTACTTACAAATAAGATTAGATTTTACGTATTCCTTGTTATACAATGCTTAGTATGGGCCTTTTCTTCAATTATATTTACAGAATCTATTGAGGAATGGTAATAAAGAAAAAATTCTGAATGTAAAAATTATTTTTAAGAAGAAAATTATCTCTAAGAAGTAAAAATGACATAAAAATATTCGTAAAGTATTTCATTATTTTTCAACAGACGAGAAATAAATTTAAAATTGTCCGCTTCCGACAGAAAACAATTAAAATTTCTCCAAGGAATATATTAGCTTCTATTTCCCATCATTAAGAACTCCTCCCGTTACCCTTTTCTCCCTCCCGAATGCAATTTTTTTTTGTTTTGGATGATAGTATAGAAAGAGCCACAAAAAGGATTTGAATAGCGGTAAAAAAGTTCTTATCACCATTGAAACAAAAGGGACATTCAAATCGTATAGGATGTCAGTAAATCCTGGATTTCGA
>BMAW01114492.1:240099-251281 GCA_019974015.1 Nephila pilipes
ACAAATTCACAAATAGGGCTGAAACTTTAAATCAAATATGTTGGGGCAATTTGTTTCTAAATGAAGGCAACTTTAATAATCCATTTATTTCAAGATTAGGCGCAGTATTCCACTAGCTACGACATGTTTAAGTTGTGCCAAAGACCTCGTGAAAGAGGGATTGGAATTATAAGCGTTGCACTAGAATGTACACGAGCGTTTTCGGCGACGGACTACGTAATTTGGGAAATCGGTCACGAGCCAAGGACAACTCCCGTAAGAGGGATGATGGCACGATAAAAATTTCGGGGCTCCAAGTCATCTCGTTGAAGTGGTATGGAAGGAGGGGTACCAGCACACGCATTGTCCTAGTCACTTGACTGTGTTTCATACCTTCCAGCTCTTTTCATTTAGTCTCTACGTCCTTTCTGAGTGACACGTTCATAAATAATCAATAAAAAATATTCCTCGCTTTACAGGTATCTATTTGAAAAAAGAACTGTAATTGTTCTGCATAATAATTCTGCCAAAGACTTTGACATTTCAAAAAGGCTCACCTTTATCATAGATACTAGAAATGGGGATTAGTTTCAATTCAAGTACCTTTTTCTAAACTGTGGAGAAAGTATATAAATTTAAATATGTTATACGATCTTTTTGTTCTGTCATTCAATACGTTTCCGTCTAGTTCTTTTAAAAGATCATTCAAGGAATATTCTTACAAATATGAGTTCAAAGCGAGCAAGATGAACTTCAAGGAATATATTTTGCTAAGGTAAGGCCATATACCTACGAGTCAAGAAAAGAATAATATTTTGCATGAAATCAAAAACTCAAAACTTTTTATATACTCGATATGGCACCATATTTCCCTTGTAATTATGAAGAAGGGAGCTTCACGAGCTAAAGGGAACTTAGAAAATTCCTCAATCACCTAATGTGCTAACCACAGTCAATAAGTCTCATAATTATAAGCTATGCTTAGACGACAACTAAACCGGCACATTAAATTCGAGTCCCGCCAACTTGTCAGCATTGACCTACGACAGAATTCATGCGCATGAACTTCTATACACTAAGGGACATTAGTGGAATCAAGAATCGAACAGACGGCTTGACCGAAACACCGCTGGCGAAAAAATCGACCTCGTGATCATGTTAATTGGCTGCAAAGGTCACAACATCCCTCAGATATTAGTCACACTAGAAGAATAAAAAAAAACATACAATAATTATTTCTTAAGAATTATAATTTTCGAAATGGTTTTCACACACTGTTAGGATTCGTTCAACATATAATATTAAAGATTCGTTAAATGTATAATCTTTCGGATTCGCTCAATGTACTTCCTAAATCTTTATGTTAATCTTGAGTGGCAACTGTGTATAAAAATGTAGATGTCTGTCATGTTTAGTTAATGGAATAAAAAGAATTTGTCCGAAGAAGATTGCTTGTTTTTTACGTTTGTACTTTATTCGTGTTTATAAATAGTTCAGTCTAATATTTTACTTTTACTTAGATATCTTTACTTAATACGATAGTTTCACTATGGTGCCGAAATATAACCGGTAATGCGAACTTTTTACTACGCAAGCAAGTACGAACAAGGATAAACATGGCGACAGACGAAAACATAAACAAATTGCAACGCAAACGATCTACTCTTCGTTCCAAGGTTACTCGCTTAACTGGAAAGTTAAATGGCGCAGACGGAATAGATAAAGCTTTCGATGTTGAACTTTTAGAGGATACTTTACAAGATTTGAAACTTATGAATGAAACTATTCACGATTTACTTAACGACGAGGATTACGAGCGGGATACTGTTGATTGTGAAAAATATTTTGATACCGCCAAGTTGGCGATTTTTAATACTAAGCTGAAGGTGAGTGCAAATATTAATGTTTCTTCTTCAGAATTTTCACCACCATCAAGTATAAATACGTCAGTAAAATTGCCAACAATTAAAATTAACACGTTTTTTGGCGGTATTGAAGAATTTCCAAGTTTTTGGGAAAGATTTAATTCTTGTATTGACTCTAACGCTAGCCTTTCACTTGTTGACAAACATGTTTTTTTAAGAGGTTACTTAGAAGATGGTGAAGCTAAAAGACTAGTAGATGGGATAAGTGTCATAGGTGATACTTATGAAACTACAAAAAAATTGTTAGAAGATAAATATGGTAATAAAGATAGAATAATTCAGTCACATTTAGATTACTTGGAAAATTTGAAACCAGTTCAAGACCCATCTCCTATGGAACTAAATGATCTTTACATTGAATGTAACAGAAGGTTAAAGGCTCTAAATGCTCTTGGCGAAAATACTGAAGCATATGGAAGAATTTTAGCGCCAAAAATTATCCGAGCATTTCCTACAGAAATCTCTTGTCGTTGGATTATATATGCTAAGCGTGAGAAATTGGCTGAAGGAAATATTACTAGATTGATGCAATTCTTAGCTGAAGAAGTTGAAGGTTCAGTTGAAGCACAGAAAATTAGAGATACTCTTTTTCCTGATAACATTTTAAAATCTTCAGTAGAAAATTTTAATATAGATTCAAAATTAGTAAGCAAAAATAAGAATGGCCCAATGGCCCAGCCCAATGGCGTTATTGTCCTGGGACTCAAAACCCTGCAGATCACCTAAGTCGAGGTATTTTGCCTTCAAAACTATCAAAATGGAAGAACTGGTGGTATGGTCCAGATTGGTTGACACAAGAACCTTCTCTCTGGCCAACAGAAGATTTGTCATCGTATGAACAACTGAAAACTGACAACGAAGCACGTAAGCCCTTAACGCAGTCACTTTATGTAGAAACTACTAATCCTGTTATTGACATTACGCATTACAGTTCCTACACAAAACTTCTTCGTGTAACAGCCTGGATCCTACGCTTTTTGCACAATTGCAGAAATGAACAACGTTTTCTATTTGAATTGACAGCAGAAGGCTAAAGATTACTGAATCCTCAACATACAACAACAGTGCTTTCACGCTGAAATGGAAGCTCTCAAAAACAACCGTCCTTTACCTACAACATCAAAGATTGCACGCTTCAATCCCTTTCTAAAGAACAATCGGATAAGACTTGGTGGTAGATTGCAAGTCGCTCCTTTATCAACTGATGTACAACATCCTTTGCTTCTTGAAGGAAACCACCCATTTGTACTACTGCTCATAAAAAATACGCATGTGTGTCTTCATCACTTGGGAACTAGAATCGTTCTTTCTCAATTGCGTTCAGATTTCTGGATTTTGCGAGGACGCCAAGCTATAAAGAAAGTACTTCATCAATGTCTACCCTGCAAACTCTCAAAATTGAAATGTGGAAATCAAATCGAAGGTCCCCTTCCTTCTGAAAGAGTCACACCAAGTGTTCCATTTTCCACCACTGGTATCGATTTTGCTGGACCTTTATATGTGCGAAACAAGAGTCCCTCAGACACAGCATACATTGCTCTATTTACATGTGCTACTACTAGAGCTTTACACTTGGAACTTGTTTCCGACTTGAGCACTGACAAATTTCTTTTGGCTTTACAACGAGTTGTTGGTCGAAGAGGACTCCCATGTACAATCTATACAGATAATGCTACCACCTTCCATGCTGCAAATAAAGAACTGATACATCTGTGGAAAGTTATCACTTCAGGAAAAATCCAACAATTTTATGCTCATAATGGCATACATTGGAAATTTATTGTACCACGTGCGGCTTGGTGGGGAGGTTGGTGGGAACGCTTGATTGGCCTAACAAAGAGATGTCTTCGGAAAGCTATTGGCCATGCTTTGTTGGATATAGAATGTCTATCTACAGTACTGATTGGTATAGAAGCCGCACTTAACAGCAGACCATTAGTATTTGGAGAGGGAAGTGATGATAACATAGAAGCTCTGACACCAGCTCACTTTTTGACTGGCAGAAAATTGACCACTATACCAACAAATCCAGAAAATAATGACGCTAATACAATTGTATAAAAAACAGCAGGAGATGCTAGACAATTTTTGGAAAAGATGGTCCAATGAATATCTTTTACAATTACGTTCCTTTCACCATGTCCATGGCCATCAAAGCTCTGTGAACTTCCAACTCGGAGACATTGTTTTGTTGCAAGAAGATGTCCGCCCAAGACACGTATGGAAAAAGGCTCGCATTAAAAAACTGATTGAAGGTAGAGATGGAAAAATTAGATCGTACATTCTACGTACAGGTGGAAAAGACATCACTCGTCCTGTACAGCTGATCATCCCTCTAGAGATTGATCAGGGTGGAGAGGATGTTAGGATTCGTTCAACATATAATATCAAAGATTCGTTAAATGTGTAATCTTTCTGATTCGCTCAATGTACTTCCTAAATCTTTATGTTAATCTTGAGTGGCAACTGTGTATAAAAATGTAGATGTCTGTCATGTTTAGTTAATGGAATAAAAAGAATTTGTCCGAAGAAGATTGCTTGTTTTTTACGTTCGTACTTTATTCGTGTTTATAAATAGTTCAGTCTAATATTTTACTTTTACTTAAATATCTTTACTTAATACGATAGTTTCAATACACACATTTTGTGTTTTTTCAATACATTGAGAATGCATTTCCAAATATTCCACAAAATTTACCAACCGGTACTATTTTTTCCCTATGTACTATGCATATTTGTATATATATATATATATATAAACACTGAACATCCAATTTACAATAAAAAGTGAATCCTTCTTTTTTTAAAAAAAAATTAATAATCGGGGTATTGGACTTTTTGCTGGAGCAAAGTTTTCTTCTCAGAATTCAAATCGATCGTGTTAAAACGATATAAGCTGTATAGAGAGAAAATTAAAAAATAATAATATAATTTCTAACTCGTGCTGAATCAAAATCATATAAGAGAAGTCCGCGTAAAAACGGAAAGTGGTGAACTTGTATTTTTCTTGAAATGGGAATTTTTAGGATTCTGGCACACTCTTGCTTCAATATATAACTTGGTTCTGATATTTTCCAATTCATGCAATGAAGTTATGTCCAAAACAGGGCACGTAATCTTTTTCTAATAAACATTCAAAAATTTTAAGTATTCCATTATATTTGTATGAACATTAAAGGATGTTTCGATTTAAATTAATTTAAACTTCACCAATTTTTTAATTTTATAATTTGTACCGTTTAACAATTTGCGGTTTTCCCTTCTCTAATTTAGGAAGCTTTATAGTAATTTGCGAATTGCAAAAAAAAATTATTTCTGCATAAACAAATTGAAACATCATGAAGTAAATTAAATTACAAAAAGAAGTGTAGTGAATTAAAAGAGATATATAAATAAAAGTGAATTGAAAAGAAAATCAAGGGAGATAAATGATAACGGCGTTACACAGATAGTAATAATACTGTCATAAACACGGAATCCCTTGAGTGTTGCCAAAATTCAAAAAAATTACTCATTTGACTGTGGAAGGAGTTAGAAAAAGGCAAGTAAGCAGTTTAAGACATCCTCCCACCATTGAAATCTTAATTTCAATTAAAACTCAAACACTGCCTCTATGATAGGCCTTAAAGTTCAAAACTCTGAGAATGTTTAAAACTTCTTCCACAAAGAGAGTGAGAAGTTGAGCAATTTTTTATGCTTCAGCAATTCGTCCACGAATGTGACATGTATCAGATGTGTTGATTTTCAATACGTAAAGTATTTGGATAGGTCTGATGAAGGTGACAAAATGGTCCCAACTTCTGTGAGAGTGAGTGTAAATAAGTGAGTGTGGAGTTTTATGGCGCAAGAGCCGGGTTTTAACTTCTACACTTGATTGATTATGTGAATTGAGTTAATGCCATTGATTATGTGAAAATTCAGCTTCTTAGCTTGATTGAAATTTCTTATTTGTATTACGTTCAAAATTACCTTTTTGCTTCTTTCAGCTCGGCATCTTCTAATTTTCTATTTTTATTCCATATTTCTGACTTCTCCCTTACCATAAATTTTAACAAAATTTTACCTTACTGATTATATACTTCATTCATTGTTCTTTATCAAGGCACTTAGGAGGAAGATGAGGTTGATTGGCGACGGAACTTGTACTTTTAAATATACGAGAAGTGACGCGGGCGTCACTTGTGCTGGAACCATTCCTCTCCAAATTTCCATACCATAGCAACTTGCTACCTCTAACAGATTTAACTTGAATCAGTCCTGCTACCCCGCGAGTCTTTAGTTGCATCAGGTCTGAACCCATGACTCGATATAAATAACTCCAGTCACGAGTCCACTACCATGACCAAAAGGTCTTTCACAGCCAAACCTAAATTAAATGGATTCTCACAAAAAAAAAAAAAAAACATAGGATCTTAATTAAACTGATGCTGCAAGTAAAGCTAAACAGATAAGTTTATTAAAACCTTCTTTTTTTTTTCTTTCTTAATAAAATTAAATTTTTTGTTTAAAGTTTCATGTAAAAATTTACTTTACTTATTTGTTTCTTCTGGTCAAGATTTCGCGTGATTTATTCATATTTTAATCTATCTTCTTCAGGCTGCGGTAGCCTTATGGTTCTGGTTGTGGACTCGTGGCCGGAGGTTTTCGTTCGAACCTTGATGACACTAAAGACCCGCCACCTAGCCACGGTGATGCACGTTAGATCTGTCCAGGAGCAAAGTCCTCCCGATGGCGTGGTGGGGGAGATCGGAGAGAGAGGTGTAAACCGAGATGCCGTGCTCGTCACTTGACCGATGCTAAAAATTACGATGTCCGTCGCAAACAGCCCTCGTGTTGCTTCCAGTGCGACGTTAACTAAAGCAACAGACAACTTATTGTACCTTCATTCTATATGATAATGCTATATCGTAATATAAATATTTTGAATTCAAATTTGAACATTTAACCAGAGTTGTAGTTGAGTACTGTACTTGGATCAAATTGGATCGAACGTGAAGAATTGACGTGATTATTTTTTTTACTCTAATCGCAGGTTTAGCAAAAAGAAAACGTTTTTGGATACAAGAATATCTAACTTATAAATGACAAACATTTATGCACATGACCATGAGCTTACTCTTCACAAAGTACATGCAACTCCAAGAGATGATGTCTTCTAAAACTTGAACTCTTTTCTGAATGCGTGGTCCAAGTTTTGTGTCGATTTTCTGCCTCGCAAAACGAAATCTTGCGATTTTCTATGTTGTTTTTAAATAATTGTACATACAGTAGTTTAAAATATGTGACTAAATAAAAATAAATTTTGAATGCTGCCTTTTGAATGAATCACTAGAGAACAAATGCTCTTAATGGCTTACTTTAGGCATTATTTAATTTTTATATTTCTAACGTTTAATGCTTTTAAGAAACATTGCAATTTTCTTAAGGTGCGTATTCAATTTCTATCAAAGTTGTTCGCAGACTTCCGTAAAATACTCGTTGAAATTGTTTTCAAAATGAAAAATTAGTTATTTTAATGAACTTCACAACATTACACTAGAAGCAACTCGAGGGTTATAGGTGCCGGTCCTCACAATTTTGATTCTCAGTGAAGTAACGAGTTTAGTTTGTATTAACGTCACTCTAGAAGCAACTCGAGGGCTATTGGAGATTGACATAGTAATTTGAACATCAGTGTCGAGTGACGAGGACGACACTTGATCTAGCACCGCCCTTCGAACTTTCACACCACGCAAAATGGAGAACTTTGGGCCCTGACAGATTTAACGTGCATCAGTCCCGGCTACACGGCAGGTCTTTTGCGCCTAAGGCTCAAACCCGCGACTCAAATAAAACCGACAGCCACGAGTCCGAAACCATGTGAACTGGTATACTGCAGCCAAGGTCATGGTTTCGGAGTAACGAGAACGATACCTGAGCGGGTACCTCCTCATCTAACTTCCACACCACGCCACGAGAGGAATATGAGCCTTGTCATGTTTAAAGTGCATCAATCCCAACTACACGGCGGATCTTTAGTGACATAAAGGTTTGATTCCATGAATCGACAATGACCTTCGGCCGCGAATCCGCGATAATGACTAATAGGCCACGGCGGCTAAATGGCTCGAATGAAGCAACAAGATTAATTTAAAGTAGATAACAATATAATACAAATTTTAGAAATTTATTTAAAAATAGAAATTATTGTTTATCTTATAAAATGTAATAATGAGAAAAATACAGTTAGCCTTTAACTACTAATACATGAAGGAATTAATTCTTTCCTGAAAGATAAAAAGAGTGAAAAGAAAGATAATCACATTTTAGTAACAACACAGAAAAGATAAAAATTTTGAAAAAGGATGGTTTAATTTTTTTTTACTGTGGGTTATTTGTTATTAGTTATACTAGATATCATCCTTCTAAATTCTTCAATTGTTTTCCAACTTAAGAGAAACCACAATTATAAATAAAAAACACTAAATCAATGGAATCAAATTTTTTGTTCGAAATTGTCTTTATTTTATATGCTTTAAATAGAAACTATAACTTGACCAAGCATTCACTCAAATATTCAAGAAACACACGATTTGGAAATATGCAAATGTCGTAGATCACTTAATGCTGTCAAAGATTTGACTCTCTGATTGCACCATATCAATGCTCGATTTCCTAATGGATATCAGAGACTTTAATTTTGCTTTTTTCATAAAACAAATTTTACATAAAATATTTTGTAACTATTTAGTAGTAAGTAATGTATAGCAAATGTATAAGAATATAATATTTCTTTATTCTAGAGAGAGAGAGAGAAAAAAAATGGAAAAACAAATCTTCTAAATTTCTATAAATTCTATACACATTCATATTTTTTTTCATACGCAAAGAACCTAATTTCAGTACAAAATATACCACATAAAATCAATGCATCCCAATGCTTCCATGATATTTAAAGGAATTGATGAAAATGTGTTCGAAGTATAAGTAAATTAACAATTTAAAGTTAATTGTTCTACAAACATAAAAAAACACTAATGAAGAATTGGAAAGCTATATTTTTTTTCGCCATTCTCTTGCTGCCACACCATATTAAATTTTTGTGAAATTGATTGTGATTCAATGTCTGTAAACGTCGCTTTCACAAACAGCGCGAGTGCTATTGTCGCCGAGCTTAGTGACTTTGAACCTATGTCAAATAACGAGAATGAAACACCTGATATGACTAACCTTCTCCTAGCGGCTGGCGGTTTTCGTTCAGTCGCGGGTTCAATTCTTGGCCGTCAAAGACCCGCCATGTAGCCGGGGCTGATGCACGTTAAATCTGTTCGGGGCTCAAAGTCCTCCCGTTGGCGCGGTGTGGATGTTAGGAGAGGGGGGTGCCAGCTCAGGTGTCGTCCTCGTCACTTGACCGTGGTTCAAAATTACGAGGTCCGTCGCCAATAGCCCTCGTGTTGCTTCTAGTGCGACGTTAATATAAACTAAACTAAACTAAAAACTAACCTTCTCCAATGTGAGTGTATGAGTGGTAGTACAGTTTAATGGCGCAAGAGCCAGATGCGGCCCTACTGCGCCAAACAAGGAATAACTGAGAACCAGACAATTGAATGTGCGAATGATGCCAAATGAAGCCAAGCGCCAAACAATGTAAGTAGTGAGTGCGAAGCTAGTAATGTGTAAAGATGTGATTTAGACGTGAACAAGCTGAAAAAAAAAGTTTGACAAGAAGGGTCAAAAATAGAAGAGGATTGCTGGAGTGTCCAGGGACTAGTCACCTGTGATTACGAAACACAGTAAACCCCATAGGAGATGAGAAAAATCAATTAGGTCCCTCAGTTTCGTAAAGCCCGTAGTCAATTGAAGAATATAAGCCCCTAAATGCACCCCTTTCTCTAAACTTCCACACCTTACCGACGTAAGGATTTTTAGCTTTTGAAAAGCCTGATATGCAACATTACGGCGGTTTATTTAGTAAAAGTATAAATACTCCGATCAGCCTCTCGAATGGAAAAACACTTCCATTCATTCAAATATAAATATTATGATTTCACAAACCTGACTGGATTACTCTCTTAACTCGTCCTTAAAAGCAATACGAGGGTTTTTGGTCTCGTAAAAGATAAATAACCAACCTTAGTCAAGTGACGAGGATAGTGCACCAACTGGTACCTTCACCTCTAATCTTCCACTCCGCAGCAATGGAACTAATTTAAACCTCGAAATTTTCTCCACTACTCTGTGGGTTTTCAATGGCATCAGGATTAGAATAAACGATTTTAGAAGCACTGCTACCCCCGAGCACGTGACTATGACCAATGTTCTATTCCGGCAACAGTTGCATTAGGACTCCAACGCAAGACCCCATGGAAACAACGCCACTTATGCTTTATTGACAATGACAACTCCTCCACAGCATGCATGAGATCACACGAATAAGAAAAACACATAGTGTATTTTTATTATTACTTTAAAGCTATCCATGTTTATTAATTTTGAAATATTTCTTTAATTTTATTTCATTTGTTAAAAAATTCAAAGTATGTACATTTTGTTCAATAAAACACTTATACCCGACAATCGTCACGTAAAAAATATATTCGAGTACTCAAAAGGTAAACAAATTTTTCTACATTTTTTTATTTGGCCCATGCGACTGTGGAACAACTCGAATTTCATGTTTGCATTTTCAAGTTTTAACGTTTAATATGATGATCACAGGTAATAAGGCAACAGGTAAAGTGGTTGCGTATTACGAGGAAATTCTACTAATGAAAAACAAATTTTTGTTATATTTAAAATATTGTTTTTTGAATGTATTATATAATTCATATGTATCAAAATATTTCATTTTAAGTGCGTATATTGCATTCTGCTTGGAACCTATTGTAACAAATCTCATAATTTTATAAGAATTTATTTTTTTAAGCACTATATTTTAAATAAAAAGGTTTTAAGAATCCTTCTGAAATGTTGAAGCAATAATGTATTTGAAATATTATTAAAATAGAAATATTTAATTTATTGCATTTGAATGTATTTAACGTTAGGTGATTATTAATTCCCCTTTATTTAACCCCCATTTAAATTTATGTCTTAATTTCAAAAAAACATTTTACTAACATTTTTTTTTTTTTTTTTTTTTCCAATAAGATAGGTTATTTACCATATTTAGTAATAAATAAAACGATTTTCGTAAAGCATCACCTACATACATTTAAAATTTCAATTGAGAATCAAAGCTTACCATATGTCCATAAATATTACATATACCTAGAAAAATTATTACATACACCTCAACA